>MJUU01031237.1:0-15326 GCA_002080025.1 Modiolus philippinarum
AAAAAACGTTTTTTGAAAACCTACGACTTTTCCCCATAATTAACTACTTCCGTCGTCTGTGGTCCGTCTTAAACTTTTCATTCAAACATCTTATCTGAAACCGCCTGGCCAATTGGAATCAAACTTGGTCACAATTTTCCTTGGGTGGTCCCCTAAAAAAAAGTGTCCGACAAGTCTCCAGCGGGATCTCTGTCGCAAATTGGACCCTGTATTCAAAGATTTCCTTCTCTGAAACTACTGGGCCAACTGGACAAAACTTGGTCACAATTGTCCTTAGATGGCCCCCTTTAAATGAGTCTGGCAAGTCCCTATCATACCCAAGGTGGCCGCCAGTGGGGAAACATTGTTTTAACATTGGACCCTATAGGAGACCGACAATTGGAATCGAACTTGGTCACAATAGTCCTTAGATGGTCTCCTTTAAAAATGCGTCTTACAAGTCGAAAATTTGACCCTTTATAAAAAGATCTTCGCCTCCGATACAACAGGCCCAATTGGAACCAGGCTTGGTCGTTAGTTGGACCCTTTTAAAGAATGTGTCGAGCAAGTGCGTATCGTATTCAAAATGGCCGCATGCGGGGAAGGTGGTTTTAACATTGGACCATATGGGAAAGCATTCAAAGATCATCTCTGAAACGCTGAGCCAGTTGGAACTAAACTCGGTCAAAATAGTCCTTCGGTGGTCCCCTTTACAAATATGTCCGACAAGACAGCATGTTATCTAAGATGGCCACCAGTTGGGAATTTCGGCACAAATTGGATAATGTATGCAAAAAACTTCTCTTCTGAAAATAATGGGCCAAACTTGGTCACAATGATCTTAAGTTGGCCATTTAAAAAATATATATATTTTCGCCGCCAGCTGGGAACGTTGTTTTAACATTGAACCCTATGAGTACACATTTTCAAAGATCTTCACCTCAGCAAGAATATGGCCAAATAAAATCATACTCGGTCACAATGGTCCTCTTTTCTAAATGTGTCCGACCAGTGCGCGTAGCATCCAAGCTGACGGCTATCGGAGAACATAGTTAACAATAGACCCTATGGAGAAATGTATATAAAGATCTTCTCCTCTGAAAGTACCTGGCCAATTGGAATAAAACGTTGTCGCAAAAGACCTAACTTGCCCCCCCCCCCCCTCTGAAAAGTTTCCGGGGAAGTTCGCATAACATCCATGATGGCCGCCAGCGTTTAATATTGGACCCTATTGGCAAATGTTTTTGAAGATCTTCTCCTTTGAAACTACTCGGACAGTTGGAACCAAACTTGGTAAAAGATGTCTATAAAAAAAACTTGACAATGATCGAGGCCCTTTAAACATTGTGATTTTTTTTGACTTAATGTGTCATCCATGGCCCAGGTGAACGATACAGGCTCTTGAGAGCCTCTTGTTATGTAACTTTTAGCCTATATATTGAAAGAGACGAAAGATAAAGGAGAAGTAATTTATTTACAAAAAATGAGCAGCATAGAAAGATCTACATGTCCTGCAATTTTTGAAGAAAATATGACAACCCACATAGGTCTTTTGTCTATTGCTATATCTATTCGGATGCATGCCATTCTGACACTTGTCATGTAGCCTTGGCCTCAATTTTATGGTTCCTTGCCTTTGATCATTTTTCTAATTGAATACTTATTTCTCTGTAACTAGAACACCTAGATTCGTCATATTGGATATATTGCTACATCTAGATTGGTGCATGTCAGTTTGTTAACTGTCATGTAACCTTGAACTCGATTTCATGGTTCATTGACTTTGGCCATTTCTTTACTTAAATACTTATTTCTATGTAGCTATATTACCTTGAGTCATCACATTCGGCCTATTGCTATCTCGGTGGGTGAATGGCTGTCTGACACCTGTCATGTAACCTTGACCTCAATTTTATGGTTCATCGACTGATCATTTCTATGTAACTAGAGCACTTACTGGCATCATATTTGGTCTATTGTTATTTCTAGGTAGGCACATGCAAGCGTGACACCTGTCATGTAGCCTTGACCTCAATTCAATTGTTTATTGACATGAATCATTTCTCTGTAACTAGAACACTTACATGCATCATATCTTGGCTATTTATATATATATATATCTATGCACATGCCAGTCTGACACCTGTCATGTAGCTTGGCCCCAATGTCATGATTCATTGACTTTGATCACTTTTCTACTTGAATAATTATTTCTCTAACTACAACACCTAGATTCATCATGTTTGATATACTGCTAATTCTAGGTTTGGTGTAGGCCTGACCTGTCATGTAGCCTTTAGCTCAATTCCATGATTCATTGACTTTGAGCATTACTCTGTTACTAGAACACTTACAGGCATCATATTTGGTCTTTTTATATCTAGGTAGGCACATGCCAGTCTGACACCTGTCATGTAGCCTTGGCCTCAATGTTATGATTCATTGACGTTGATTCTAATGCCTACTATCTGTAACTAGAACACCTAGAGGTATTGTATTTGGTCTGTTGTTACATCTAGGTGGGTATATGCCAGTATGAAACTTGTCATGTAGCTTTTAATAATTATATTGTTACAGATATGCATATACTGGCGAGACATTTCTGTGTATACACTTGTTATGCGTGTTTAATTTATTAAAAAAAACATTTAAGATAGACATTAAGTTTGAATTCGGAAAGTGTTAAGCCTATCAAGGACTATAATTTCTACATAATTATGTCTAGCAGGTTAGCATATCATACAAGATGGCCGTGAGCGGGAAACATAGTTTTACACGGGACCCTATTTGAAATATATTCAAAGATCTCCTGTGAAACTGCATATCCAATAGGAACCAACCTTGATCACAGTATTCCGTAAAAGGCCCCCTTTAAATTTTGTGATTTTTGTCGAGCCTTCGACGATATTCGAAAAAAGCGGTACATAGGTATGGAGATTCCGGCGGCGTCCACAATTGTTTATTTTTTTTTCTTGGGTCTGTTTAACGTCAACCACCTGTAGCCTATTGATATATGGTATGTAGTTGCATTAGCGTCAGTACCGCTCAGTTTCAGTAGCTTTTTATGTCTTTGTCCCCGCAATCATGCTACACGGACTTTAAAATTTTGAATTGTTTTGATACGCCCGTCGAAAGACGGACGTATTATGGTATTCCCTCCGTAGGTCCGTCTGTCCGTTAACTTTTTGGTTCCGGAGATTTTTTCTGTAAACGCTCGACATATTGATTTCATATTTAGTATATAAGTATAACAAGGTGAGCTACAGATCAAGTTTGATTTTGGTTACGGTCGGTTGATTTTGTACAGAGTTATGGCCTTTGGACTAAGTGAAATTTTGAAAAATAAAGGTTTCCGGAGTTTTTTCTGTAACCGCTTGACATATTGATTTCATATTTACAATATGAATATATTTTGATAAGATACAGATCAAGTAAGAATTTGATTCCGGTCGGTTGATTTTGTACAAAGTTATGGCCCTTGGACTTGGTGAAATTTTGAAAAATATAGGGTTCCGGAGTTTTTCTGTAACCGCTTGACATATTGATTTCATATTTGGTATATAAAATTATCTAGGTAACATACAATTCAAGTTCGAATTTGCTTCCGGTCGGATGATTTTGTACAGAGTAATTGCCCTTAGACTTAGTGAAATTTTGAAAAATATTGGTTTTCGGAGTTTTTTTTTCTGTAACCGCTTGACATATTGATTTCATATTTGGTATATGAGTATATCTAGTTGACATACAGATAAAGTTGGAATTTGGTTCCAGTTGGTTGATTTCGTACAGAGTTATGGCCCTTGGACTTTAATTTGATATTTGTAAATTTTAAAAAAGTTCGAGTTTACACTGGACTGGCGTATCATGCGCTCTTGGCGCAGCAGTTTTTTTTTTCAAATTTTAAAGTTTTTTCTTGCGTCTGTTTAGCATCAACTACTCATCATTGCTATTTGGTATGTAGTTGTATAAGTATCAGTACAGATTGGTTTCAGTGGCGTTTTATGTCTATGCCCCCACAGTCATGCCCCAATGACTTTGAATTTTTGATTTTTTTCAAATGTTTTAGTTTTTTTTGTGTCTGTTTAGCATCAACCACTCATAGTTGCCCATTGATATTGGTATGTATTTGCTTAAGCATCAGTACAGATCAGTTTCAAAGGCGCTTTATGTCTATGCCCCTGCAGTCATGCTCCACTGACTTCGAAATTTTGCACTGTTTGTCAATGTATAAGTTTTTTCTTGTGTCTGTTTAACATCAACCACTCATAGTTGCCCATTGATACTTGGTATGCAGTTGCATTAACAATTCTGAACAGATCAGTTTCAGTGGCGTTTAATGTCTATGCCCCCGCAGTCATGCTCTACTGACTTCGTAATTTTGCACTATTTATCAAATCTTTATTTTTTTTCTTGGGTCCGTTTAAAATCAACCACTCATAGAAGCGCATTGATCTTTGGTATGCAGTTACATTATCAAGATTGAGATCACTTTCAGTGGCGTTTTGTGTCTTAGACCCTCCGGTTATGTTCCACTGACTTTGAAATTTTGCAGCCAACCGATATTATATTTGAAATTCAGTTGCATCCTGAGGGTGATACACATTCAGATGCTTGCCTTGACCCCACTATCATACTTGAACAATCATGTGAAGATTTTAGCAAGCAGGTAGTGCACACAAATTGAGACTTACGTTTTGTTATCATGGCTGCTGCTGAAGATTAATGTGCAGATTCAATACATCGACAAACGAAGAAATAACGAGGGAAGGGGAAATTCTAAAATCATAAATCCAGAATCATTTCAAGCTATGCATGGGTAAGACGAGACATATTATGTGTCAATAGTTTATTATGATGATACCTCGTCCAAGATGGCCGCCAGCGGGGAACATAACATAGGGACTCTATAGGAAATGCAATCAAAGAAACTGACCTCTGAAACTACCAAGCCAAATGGAACCTAACTTGACAAAAATAGTCCTTAAGTTGCCCTATTCACAGTTTGTAGTCTTTATGTTTGTATATCGTCCAAGACGGCCACCAGCAGGGATTATAGTTTAACATAGGGACCCTATCGAAAATGCATTCAAAGATTTTCTCCTCTGAAACTACTGAGCAAATATGAACCAAATTTGTTTGCAATCATTCTTAGGATATCCCCCTTTTAAGTGTGTTATCAAGTGTGAACCTATCAAAGATGGCTGCCAGAACGGGACATTGTTTAACGTAGGACCCTATGGGAAATACATTCAATGATCTTCTCCTCTTAAACTTCTTAGCAAACTGGAACCTAACTTGATCACAATAGTGTTTTGGTGGTCCCTTCAAAGTTTGTTATTTATATGTTTATACCTCATTTAAGATGGCCAACAGTGGGTACATAGTTATCCGTGATGACCTAATAGGAAATGTATCTTTTCCTCTGAAACTATCACTATAGCTGGATTTAAATTTGATCACCATAGTTCTATAGTGTTCTTCAAAAGTTCTTGATTTTTATGTTTGTACTTTATCCAAGACTGTGACTAGCGTGGAACATAGTTTAGCATAAGATAAGGACCCTATGTGAGATACCATCAAATGTTCTTGTCCTCTTGAATCTACTGAACCAATTGGAACCAAACTTGGTCACACTTATCCTTGGTTGGATTTCCTTTGTTTGGGTTCTAGTGCTGCTGATGAGGAATTAATTTCCGAAATGGCCATAAAGCTCATTAAAATTATTGCAGTTGGAGTAAACATATGTATTACGGTCTCATGTTCATTAACTCCATATCCTTTCGTAAAATATTTAATACAGGAGTTTGTCTTTTATTGCAGTGTGGATTTGCTAAAACAATTCCCCGTGGTAGAGATGTATGCTCCTAATTTTTCTTAGATATAGTGTACTTGTACATGAGATAATATCTCATGTGTAAACTTTGTTCAATTACTATTATATAAATTTATGTAAATTCTAAAACCTAAGAATTAACTCCCTCCATAGTAGTTTGTTTTCCTTTGCTATATTTGATATTACTGATTATTCGGATTTCGTTTTTTTTTTTTTTTTTTTTTTGTGCATTTTAACATTTTTTGAAATTATTGATTTCGTTTGTTTGGGAGCTAGTGCTGCTGATAAGGAATAATTTCCGGAATGACCATACAGCTCATTAAAATTATTGCAGTTGGAGTAAACATATGTGTTACGGTCTCATGTTCATTAACTCCATATCCTTTCGTAAAATATTGTGATTTTTATGCTTACCTTATCCGAGACAAAATTGTAACATATCTTGAACTGATTTATAGTATGAATAATAATGGATGGCCTTTGTTGACAATGAATAAATCCAGTCACCAGGTGAGCGATACAGGCTCATTTAAGCCTCTACTTTCTAAACCACTCCAAATACTGAGCTAACATTCAGTATGCTAGTCTACAGCAATGAGGTACAGATCAAGTTCGAGTTTGGTTCCTGATCATTTATGGTTGGTGGTTTTATATTCATTGGACATTAGATAATTTTGGTACAATATCAGTTTTCCTTTTTAAATCATTAGAAGTACATTTGGTAATCTAATTATGATATGTGAGTCTTCCGCCATGAGTTAAAAATAAAGTTTCATATTTGTTCTTTTCAAATCGAATTTTAATTAGATTGAGTTATAGCCTGACCTTTCTCTAAACCGTCCAATATATTGAGCTAATTTTCTATATACAGGTCTATCACCACGAGTAAAGCTCAAGGTCAAGTTTTGTTCTGGCCAAATGATTTTTTTTTTTAAATTGGCCTAACAAAGCTTTCCTCTACCGATAGAAAACTTATGTTTTGCTTTGCAATACAATCAACACTTGTTAGATCACCTTGCTTTAGCAAGGTTGAGCTTACGCTATCACTTTGCGTTCGTCGGTCGTCCTTTCGTCATGAATTTTTTAGTCAAAGATTTTTTTTTACTTACATCACTCGGCCAGTTGGAACCCAACTTCGCCACACAATAGTCTGTAGGCGACCACCTTTGAAAATGTGTCCAGCCAGTCAGCACCTTATCTAAGATGGCATACGGGAAACTTATGTTACAGGTAATTAAGTATCGTAAATATTTAAAAAAAATTGCATTGTATCCATTGTTTTTATGTTGTTAGGCCGTAATTAGATGTAATTTATTTTGCCTACTTTTGTAACATGCTTACACTAAGCAATAGTCAAGGCTATTACACCATAGAACATGTAGAAGTTTCTAGAATTTAAATTTAAATATTTAAAGGTTGCAGAATAGGGTGAGGGAAGTCGGTTTAATAAGTTTATCCAGGATTATTACGCACCTCTTTTGTTTTTGAAATCGACATCAGTATTTGTGAATCTATTATTGATTATTTAGTGAGGATATTGGATGACTTCAGTGGATTATTTATTTGGACTTCATAATTGTCATATAAGTTTTATGTTGCATATTTAATTTGTACAATAAATAAAAAAAAGAAATTCAAAAGGAATGAAAAAAAAACCCAAAAAATTAAAATTAGAAAAAGAAGGAGAACAAAGAAAAGTACAATGAGAAAGAGAATAAAGAAAATTAAAATTAAATTTGAACATCTATTAGAAATGAAAGAGAAAACTCGTATTAGCTGAAAAGAATCAACAGATTTCTCAAGAGTTCTCAGACATTTGATATTGATAAAACATAAGGTTAGTCCTTCCTTCTCAAGGAAAGGATGTTGATAAATAGTTTCTGTATTTTGAGAATATAGCTCAAATTTAAACTGGCCAAAACACAATTGGTCAATGGTCAATATTAATTGATAAAGCCAGGGAAATTCAGACTCAGTTGTAACTAGAACAGGCTTCAGATTATGACACTGTAAAAGTGTTTTAAAATTCTTAAAGCCTATGAACTGGTCCCTGGAGCTTATTGATAAAAAATTATAAATGCAGAAAAACCGAGTGCCTACAGCTATTTAAAATTTGCTAGAACAAAAGAAAAACCATTTGACTGTTGGTTTACATCAAAGAAAATAGATAACAATCATGACAAATACGTCAGGTAATTGTAATTGAAGAATTAAAAAGGAATATTAGTACTGACATTAAAACTTTTATTGATGAACAAAAAGCTGAAACTTTTGAAACTGCAACACGTTCAGCTGATGATTTATCGCTTACTCATAAAACACAGTATAAAACGTAATTTTTAATAAACCACCGACATCTTTCAAAAATCATAACAATTCAACAAATTTTTCATCCAAATCTACAAATGATGTAAATTGTAGGCAACATCCAGTGAATAGCTCGTCTAGCTCCTACCCCCCCCCCCCCCAGCCACAGAAGCCATTGAAGTCGATTTCGTGTAATTATTGTAAGAAGAAAGGTTATTTGATATCTGACTGTTATAGCAAAGGAAGGAAAGTGAAATTAAGCTCAGTGGTTTTCTTGAGTCGTTACAATATTTGCCTCATTTTGGTACAGATGTGCCTGTTCTTTTTTGGGGGTTAAGTCTGTTTCTGATCCTGTAAGCAAGACCAAGGTCAAATCTCCATCTACTCCATTATGGAAAACCATTTATCAGTGATGGTTTTGTGCCACTTCGAGTAATTTTTGTTATTCTACCTCCGTTCGAATTTTAAGAGATACCGGAGCCCCAACAGTCTCTTTTGTTGGCGAAGACTCTGCCGTTTGATGATATTTCTAGTACTTGTAGAAATGTCCATATAAGGGTCAAATTCTTGTGGTTATACTGCTATTCCTTTCCATAATGTTTATTTGTCTTCAGACATTGTTTCTGGACCTGTGACCTTAGGTATAAAGTCATCGTTGCCCTTTGAAGGTGTGCAAATTCTTCTTGGTAATGATTTAGCTGGGGATAAAGTGAAAGAAATCCTAATGTGACAGACCAGTCTTATATTGATCAAGTTACTGATTCTGCTGAACAGGCCTAGGAGTTTTGTGGGTTGTATCTCGTCTGTGTAGTTACTCGTGCTATGTGTGGAATCTCAGAAAAAATGATGAAAATAGCACTGATTATTCTGATTTGTTGGATATATTTATGAATCAGCTTAGTGATGTTGGTGACAAAACAAACAAGCCCTTCGAGTTGTCTGATAGTTCATTGGTTCAAGGTGAAGGTATTTTTATATCTACATTTAGCAATGAAAAACAAAAGGACCCTGAAAATTCATGTCTTTACAATAGGGTTGTCGGTGAAAGTGAATCTTTGGAAGCACTTGTCACTTATTTTACTGAATATGGTATTCTCGTGCGTAAATAGAGACCTTCTGATGTATCTGCTGATGAAGAATGGGCAGTTAAGTATCAAATAACTAAATACCGAAGGAATAGTGATTTTAGATTGTGCATATTCGCATTTCGACAACTAATGTCTCTTCAGTGCAGATAGAATCTCAACGTTTGGAAGACCATAATCTCAAAGATGTTGAAAAACTGATAGAGAACAAATAACCAATATGGTCTAAATGTAAAGCCTAAATCAGCCAAGGACAGAGCTTTGCATGAGGGAGATACTCTTTAGTTTTCTAACAGTCCACCAGCAGAGGCATCGAACCAGTGGTAACCAATAACTTTATACCGAAGTAACAGTGAATTTAGATTCTCAATATGCGCATTTCGACAACTAATGTCTCTTCATGTCGACGAATTTTCAGACATAATGCATAATGTTAAGAATGACGAGAATTTTAAACGTTTTATCAAGAATTTTTCATGCATATTCAGACTATCGAGAAATTTTAAGTCTAAATTAATACAATTAAGAATTTGTCGACAAATTTCAGACATAATGCAGACTGTTAAGAAATAACTAAATACCGAAGTTACTATGAATTTAATTTCTGCATATGCGCATTTCGACAACTTATGTCTCTTCCGTGCAGATAAAATCTAAACGTTTGGAATACCATAAACTCAAAGATTAAGAATGCTGAGAATTGTATCAAGATTTCTTCATGCAAATTCTGACTGCCGAGAATTTTCAAGACAAAATTAATATGAAAAACAGCCCATCAAAGATAGCGATCCCCCCGCTACCACTTTTTGGACCCCCTCTCCTTGTAAAAAAAGACAAGTGTTTTTTAAACTAAATTTCTTTCTGTTGAAACAATCACTGTTACTGTAAATCACCAAAAAATATATGGTTTATAGGTAGAATTTCAAAAAGTACAGGTTTCTGAAAATTTTAGAAAATTTACCAAAATTAGAATCAAAGATTTTTGCAACCTGACTGTTGCAAATCACCACTTTTACTGTAAGAAATTGAAAAAGATATGGTTGCTAGGTAGAATTCCAAAAAAATAATCGGCCTTTGAGAGTTTCAAGTAATTTACCACCCTTAGAATCAAAGATTTTTGCAATCTGACTATTGAAAATGATCATTGAAACTATAAGGCATCAAAAAAGATAGATTGCTAGGTAAAATTCCAAAAAGTAATTGGTCTTTGAGAGTTTCAGAAAATTAACCAAAATTAGAATAAGTTTTTTTGCACTCTGATTATTGAAAATGATCTTCACTTCTGTAAGGAATTGAAAAAGATATGGTTGCCAGGTAGAATTCCAAAATATAGTAGGTCTTTGAGAGTTTCAGGAAATTTACCAAATTTAGAATCAAAGATTTTTGCAATCTGACTATTGAAAATCATCACTGAAACTATAGGGTATCAAAAAAGATATGGTTGCTAGGTAAAATTCCAAAAAGTAATTGGTCTTTGAGAGTTTCAGGAAATTTGCCAAAATTAGAATCAAAGATTCTTATAACCTGACAGTTGAAATTCATCATTACTCTAAATAATTGAAAAAAATATGGTTGCTAGGTAGAATTCCAAAAAATGATGGGTCTTTAGATTTTCAGGAACTTGACCAAAATTGGAATCAAATATTTTTGCAATCTGACCATTGAAAATGATCATTAAAACTATAAGGCATCAATAAAGATATGATTGCTAGGTAAAATTCCAAAAAGTAATTGGTCTTTGGGAGTTTCAGGAAATTTACCAAAATTAGAATCATTTTTTTTGAAATCCCAGTGTTCATACTACTGATGACATTTGAAATTTCCTTAATTATAAAACTTCATGTTGGAATTTCAAAACTTATTAGTCTTTGACATTTTCAGGAAATTTACCAAATTTGGCACCGGGGTCTAAATTCTAAAAGCTTAGAATGGATTCAAAGAGCAATTCCAATATTTCCTAATGAAAATATAAACCACAAAATCAAAATTATACATAAAGTTCCAGTTGTTCTGATGAGTACTGATTGTTTAACGTTTTTGGCCCCTTAAGGGCATGCCCCTAGGGGTCATACCAAAAGTCCGCTATCATCAGTAAATGAGATGCATATAATCGAACTTGCATCCAATGTTTCAGCTTCCAAACATGAATACTTCAGAAGTTTTCATTTATTACTTAATATCTCGAAATACATTTTCGCTCATTTTTCCGCCCTGAGGGCAATTTTCAAAATTCCGAAACCTTCGGCAGAATACCCTTATTACAAGGTTTCTGCGATTTAAGGTGTACGAGCAGTTCTAGCGGAATCGATTTTTTCGTTTTTTGGACCCCCTAGAGGCCATGCCCTGAGGGATCATACCAAAGTTCCGACACCCTCTGTGAAGTTGCTACATAATATGCGAGTCGATTCCCGAGTTTCAACTTTCTAGCCCAAATGGCCTTAGAAATTTTTTCAATTATTGGATATCGCAAAAATTCGTTTTCGCCCATAATTTGCCCCTTGGGCATTTGACCTAAATTCCGAATCCACAGTGCACAACTCCTGATCATACTCTAGTATGGTGCCAAGTTTCAAATTTGTATCTCTTATAGTTTCAGAGCTATCGGAGAGCATTACAAACGCACGCACATACGTACGTACATACGGACGGACGACATTACATAATCTCCCCGCTTTCGCTAAGCGGGGGGATAACAATTGAGAATTTGTCGAAAAAAAGATCAGACATTAAACATGTTAAAGAATGTCCAGTAATTTTTTCAGACAAATTCAGGCAAAAATTGGTAAATTCAGAAATTAGTGACTAAAGAGACATAAGTTGTCGAAATGGCCATATGTAGAAATGAATTAAAAGTAACTTCGGTAATTAGTTCTTCCCCATTCGTGCATTTCTTGTCCGCCCCCTTTCTCAAGCCCAATTTCTATTTTCTCTCACCCTTTCTCCTTTCTCCCGGTCTCCCTTTACCCTGTCCACCCTTCTGATATAAGGACCCTGGGTTGAGGACGGACTTGATATGAACATGCTTTGTAATAAGCTACAAGTATCACATGCACAGCGTGTAGTAGTATTTGGCAACTGTCAGAATATCAAAAACGTACGGGAAAAATGATACATAAAATAAATTTTAGAGATTTAAATATTTTTTCTTGTCTTAAATTACAGATATGGAACCAGCAAAACAGCTGTTTGAACAAGCTTTTGATTGATCATTTTTGGAGGTTTCGTTTAAGAAAGCGGTGTATGCTACGAATTTTAAGTGTGACTTGTGTACTAAAACGCATGCCTCAAAACACAGCCTGAAGAGACACATAAAATCCCAAGGAATAAATCGATCGTTTTCTTCACTTTGCACACAGTATTTTGGATCTGAGGTAAAACAGCTTCAGCACAAAAAAGAGAAGCATATGTACTGTATGTGCAAAAACGTTAACTACACATAACACTCTGAAAGAACAAATAACACAACACAGTGGAAATGATCATGACAACAACGAAGATAATGGGAAATTTTTGTGCTAATTTGGAAATTGTTTTTTTTTAAACTGGCCAGATTCTAAGGCCAGTTGAATATCCATGACAATATTTGTACAACTGCTTGCCAATCTTACAAGAAAAAAATTACTTATTGCTACAAGAAAAGTGAACATGATGTTTTACCGGTAAATTTGAAATAAAATGCGAAACTTGTAGTACACCTTTTTTCAGATAAACAGTCATTGCTTTGACACAAACAATCACAGCAATTAAAACAGAAACACATTTGAGATAGTGGAAAAGTATACAAGTACAGCTCTTTTTGCAAACACAAGAAAACGCAAAGCATATGAGACCGTACTGTGACCCCTAGATGCTTTGTTTTGAGGTCATTTTAATATGGAGATGGGATGTTGTTCCCTTGTCATAAACGAAGTTTGGGAGACTTATTGTTTTTGTTGCGTTTCTTGTTATGTCGCCCCAGACGTAGTCGGGACGACATATTGTTATTCCTCCGTTTCTTATTATTATTATTATTATTATTATTCCAGCCAAAGTTTGTCCGGTCAATTACTCAGCGATGCATGATCAGAAGTTCATGAAACTTGACATAAAGTTGGATCACCATATGAAGATGTGCGTTTTAATATTTCTTTTTCAAAATGGCCACCATTTCCAAGATGGCCGCCAAAATACGTCAAAATTTCAACTTTGTCGGATTTCAACGAAAATTGATTTCTAGGTAGATTTTGACGCTGCGAACAAGATGGAAGCATCGAATTGGCTGCCAGGGGCGACATCAGCTATTGCTTGCAATTGCAAATCTAGTTATTATTCTTATTTCTTTATTCTCGTCCGGATGAACTTGTCCGAAACAGATCTCAGAGACCATTTAACCTAAAACTTTCAAACTTTGTAGGATGTTAGCCCCATATATCTTATTGTGCAACATCTAAAAATTTTTCAGGTAGGGGTCCATTAAGGGTACATTTGGGGGCCTCAAATAGGGGTGGGGTCCTCCATGTTAACCCTATGGGAAAATGAAATTTTGAATTTTTTTTCAGCTTTTTTTTCACTGTAACTCCATGAAACTTCATAGGAAAGGTGGTAATCATGAAAGAAAGGGTCCCACAGAATTAGAAATTTCAAAATTAGTACCGTTGCCATGGAAACAATACAAAAAAATTAAATTTTGAGAAAACGCATTTATTGTTGATAATTGTATTTTCATTACAGCTATATGTATTATTTAGGTTATAAGGGGAACCCCTGCCCAAATTTTTTTAAATCAAGGTATGAAATTCATTGTTATGGAAAATGGAGCATTTGGTTGCCATGGAAACCAAACCAGAAAGCTATAATTTTCAAAATAAGTACTGTTGCCATGGAAACCATACAAAAAATTGAAATTTTGAGAAAACACGTTTATTATTGATAACTGTATTTTCATTACAGCTATATGTATTATTAATGTTATAAGGGGAACCTCTGCCCATTTTTTTTTAAAGCAGGGTATGAAATTCATTGTTATGAATAAAGGAGCATTTGGTTGCCATGAAAACCAAGCCAAAAGCTATAATTTTGAGAAAAACATGTTTTCAGCTGTGTGTTATGTTTTGATTTCAACTACATGTATAAAGTAAATTATAAGGGGAACCCCTGCTCAATTTTTTTTTAAAAGGGGGTTTTATAATGCCCAGGAAACAGATATGGGAGTTCGTTTGGGAGACTTTTGTGTTTCGCTTGCGAACACAGTTATAACTTGTTATTCTTCTTTCTTTATTCTCGTCCGCATGAACTTGTCCGAAACAGATCTCAGAAACCATATGATCTAAAGCTTTTAAACTTTGTAGGATGTTAGCCCCATATAGCTAGTTGTGCAACATCCAAAAATTTTTCAGATAGGGGTCCATTAAGGGTACTTTTAGGGGCTCAAAAAGGGGTGGGGTCCTCCATGTTAACTCAATGGGAAAATGAAATTTTGAATTTTTTTTCCTTTTACAGCTATTATGTATAAGTTAGATTATAAGGGGAACCCCTGCTCAAATATTTTTTGAAAGGGGGTTTTATATTGCCCAGAAATCCGATATGGGAGTTCGTTTGGGAGGCTTTTGTGTTTCGCTTGCGAACACAGTTATATCTTGTTCATATTAACTTGTATCAACGATAGTAAAGAAATACATGCATTTTTTCTATATCATACAAACACTCTTTGTGTATTTTTTTCAAACTGAATGGAAATATGTAATATTTCAAAATTAGAGCATCGTTTTTTACTTTTTTGTGGAACAAAGAAAGGGACTGATAATATGTGACTTAATGTGGAACTTTATTGTCTTGGTTGATTTTTTTTTTTGTTTTTGTTTTTTCTGTTTTTGTCAGCTCATTGGGCTATAAAAAACTGAGCTTTTTCCATCACTCTGCATCGAAGTCATCCATCTGACATAATCTTTTAATTCAAAGATCTTCTCTGAAACTACTGGGCCAATTTAACCAAACTTGGCCACAATGGTCCTTTGATGGTCCACTCTGAAAATATTGTTTTCAGGTTGGCACCTTATCCGACTTCGTCACGAACTGGAAACAAAGATTAACTTTAGACATTATGGAAACCCCAAACAGGGATTCTTTAATCTGAAACTACTGAG
>MJUU01031237.1:32018-66295 GCA_002080025.1 Modiolus philippinarum
TACCTTTCCTTCTCGGTGGCTGGAATGTGTCTGTGGGTCCAATCGTCTGGCGCCAGATTCCTCCGCTGCATCACGTTACAGGGACTCTTTTTCGCGGGAACCTCTTCGGAACATCACTGCTCTTACCATTACCTCTTGTCATCCATTTGGGATGTTTCATGCCTCAGCCTTACCTAGCTGGGAAACCCCCGTGAAGTGGTCAATTTTACCATACTCCCCCCTGTTTTGAAAAGGAAGGATCTTAATCCTGACTAAAAAACTTATCCCCAGGGAAAATAACCACTGAACTAAACAGGTTTCCGAAATATCAATCTGTTCCTAAAATCTCTATTCCCCTAACACTTAAGGGTGTTCCCACTACACAAAGACTGTCCATATAGTATTGCCCTCCAAAGAGACGATTGGGAAAATATGCTATAAAACATGAAATCCAGAATTCTACTAAACACGGATTCGAACCTGAATTATTAAAGGTGATCATCACAAGATCCCACACTAGGTCTCACTACCTAGAGTGTAGGCCATAAACAATAAAAAGGAATCTACTCAAGATCCAACACTACCTCTAGAGTGTAGGCCTAAAATATAGCATAAGGACACGTCCTAAATTTCCAATAAAAACATAAGTCTCTCAGCAAAACTATAACATCACAAGTGTAACTCAACTTCCCTAACACAGACAGACGGTCTGTGAACAGTCAAGCGCACCTCTCCAGACGACTTAAACCCACAATTAGTTAAATTACGAAAACTTATCGGGAAGTGTATATCTCGAATTCATTAATCCCCCCCGAATTTCCAATAATCTAACTCTACGGATTGGATATTTACATCTATATATAAACATAAAACTTTCCTCACTGAGGGAATATCCAATAAAAACAAAAAAGAACTAAACTGATCACCTCTGGATCGTCCTTATACCTTAAGGATATATATATCTTAGTGTGAACCTGTCCTCGGTCACACTTTCTGTCCAATATTTACAAATGAGGCTACCAGCAAACGGGCTGGTAGGTTACCTCCTCCTCAACTTCATTATAACTGTTACTTTTTCAAAATTACTACTGCCTTTCCCCTCCCTCCTTTCCATTGGAAGGGTCCCTTTCTGTGATTTGGCAATTTGGACAAAAGTAACGGTCTACAGTCTCTACTTCTGCAGGACTTAAGTTCACGCAGGTGAGATGGAACCATTCTCTACAGTTATCACATTGTACATACCATCATCTCACCAGTATCTGGTCCTCTACAGATACAATATTTTCTCTGTTTTGTTTGGCCTTCAACCTCCTGAAGGACATTCTTTCCCTTAAGAACTTTCTCTTGGCACTTTTGGAGCCATACTGGTATTTTCCTGTCACGACAAGGCTTCAACCTGTCGTGGTTTGTAGTAAACAGCACGCGCTGTAGTTTGACCTTGTACAAGTAAGGTGTAATAACTTCAATGATCACACCTGGCCCTTTCCACGGTGGACTAAGTTTCTTACACACACCTTTAACTTGCGCCGTGTCCAATACGTAAACTAAGTCTCCAACTTTGTATTGGTGTTCATGGACTCTCAGGTCGTAGTCTTTCTTCATCTTTGCCTGGGTCGACCTAAGGGTCTTCCTAGCTATGTCGTGAGATTTTCTTATAGCTTTCTCAAGCCCTACAACGTACTCCTCAGTCCCTGAGTACTTTTTTTCCGAATCAACCCCAAACATTAGGTCAGCTGGTTGATTAGTCTCCCTACCCAACATCAACATGTTGGGAGTGTATCCTGGGCTCCTGTTAACACAGGACCGTAGTGCTCCTGCCAATTGGGGCAAGTGCTCATCCCAATTATCCTGGGCGGAGTCTACAAAACATCTCACGGCATCCATAAGACTTCTGTTTTGTCTTTCGACCTGACCATTAGCCGATGGTCTGTAAGGCGTAGTCCTGGCCATATGCATTTCCAGTAGCTCACATACTGATTTAAAGAGTGCGCTTTCAAAATTGCGACCTTGATCTGTAAATTTTTGGAACGGATATCCAAATCTGGCAAAAAATTCGTTAATTGCCGCTTGGGCTGTCACTTCAGCGGTCTGTGACGGTACTGGAATACACTCAGTCCATTTAGTAAACTGGTCTACCATCATTAAAATGTGTTCGTTACCCTTCTTGGTTTTCGGAAAGGGTCCCAAAAAGTCTAAATGTACTCTTTCCATAGGTGCCCCAGCGTGATACTGGGTCATTTGGTAGCGAGCATGTCTGGTAGGCTTTTTGTTTTTACTACAAATGTCACAAGATACCACAAATTGTCGTATGTCTCTAGACATATTGTACCAATGGTAATTGGTTTTCACTTTCGCAAGTGTTCTCTCCGTTCCTTGGTGACCAGCAGCAGGTATGTTATGGGACAACTCCATAACTGTGTTTTGTAAAGAAGAGGGGATTACAAATCTCTCGTTTTGACCCTCCTTTTTAGGTTTACTGCGTAGTATACCCTCAGTGTCTTGGAAAAACATCTTCCTGTTTATCCAATAGCTCTTTGCCGCTGGCGATGCAATGAATAATTCATCTTCTTGAGGTTCCACCTGTTTTTCAAGGTAGTGTAACAGTATACTTAGGTCAGTATCTTTGGACTGTTCACCCTTGATTTCACCTGGTGAAAAACCTTGTATGATTATTCCACTATCTGGTGTGATTGCTTTTACAAAGTAGCCATGATCTGACTCTATTGCTATTTGATATGTGGTACAATCAGTCACCAGATCTAATCTGGTTGTAAAAATCTGGGTCTCATCTTGGTCTATTTGGTCACTCTCACCAAATAATTGCATCATGGCAGTAGACACATCCTCAACTGCATGATTGTTTTTATTCTGACGTCTCCTCCTGGTCTGTGAGACAGCCTCGTCTACGTCTCGTATAAATTTTGACCAAGTTTGGTGCGCCTTCTGCAAGTAAGGACATCCCCCACATGGAAGTTCCCCGACATTCATGTCTGGGTTATAATGTGGACACTCTTGAATGTCCGGCACTAGCCTGGATAAACTGTCAGCGTTTCCATGATTCTTACCAGCTCTGTGCTTGATAATCATATCATATTGGCTAAGCTCCTCCATCCATCGAGCGAGCTGCCCTTGAGGTTCTTTGAATCGTAACAGCCACGTCAAGCTACTGTGGTCTGTACGGACAGTAAATTGTTGTCCGAGCAAATAGTGTCTAAATTGCCTCGTAAAACGGACAACAGCCAGTAACTCTTTTCTGGTTGTACAGTACCTGCGTTGCTCAGGTGTCAGTACAAAGCTACCATAAGCAATGACCTTTCCTTGACCATTCTGAACTTGGATAAGTTCGGCCCATATGGCTCTGTCTGACGCATCAGTGTCAAGAATATAGTGATCTTTTTGGTTCGGAAGTGTAAGAACTGGTGCTGTTAGAGCATTTTTTGCTTTAACATCTCAAATGCTTCCTGTTTGGTTTTGTCCCAATAGAACTTATTTTTCCCTGTTACATCATACAAGGGAGCTGAAAGTTTAGCATAATCCTGTATGAACATACGGTGGTAGTTCATAAAACCTAAGAACCTCTCTACGTCCTTAGTACAGGTTGGCACCTTCCAGTCCTTAACTGGTTTAAGATGTTGTTGACCTATGTGTAAGCCATTTTTGTTTATTTTCCGGCCCAAAAATTCAACCGACTTTGAAAAGAGCTCACATTTTGCTGGCTTAAGCTTTAGCTTGTACTTTCTGAATCTCTCCAGTACTGCTTTGAGGTTTTCCAGGTGTGACTGGAAAGAAGTACCTAGCACTAAAATGTCATCTAGGAATGCTAGGACGGATTTCCAGGTTAAACCTCGAAGCACAAGGTTCATAACCCTAGCATAAGTGCTGGGTGAATTGCACATTCCAAAAGACATTTTCACACACTCGAAGAGTCCATACTTAGTTACAAAAGCAGTTTTCTTCCTGTCTTTTGGGTTTACTCTCACCTGCATAAAAGCCCAATTTGCATCAAGCTTGGAATACCAGGTGTTTCCAGCTAGAGTATCAAGGCATTCCTCTATTAAGGGTAGAGGAAAAACGTCTTTCACTGTAACTGAGTTCAGTGCACGATAGTCTATGCACCATCTAACTCCCCCCGTCTCTTTTGCGGATAAGCACAGGTGCTGACGCCCACTCTGATGTACAGGGCTGAATTACACCAGCATCTAACATCTTTTTGAGATGTGCCTCCTCCTCATCAACAAAGCACGCTGGGGTACGCCTCATGCGTTGCTTAATTGGCTTTGCTGAACCAGTATCAATACTGTGTTCTATTTCAGTAAAATTGCCAAGGTCATAATCATGGGTGGCAAAAGCATCTTGATAGTCACACAGCATATCATATACTTGTTGTTTCTCAGATTCTGATAACTCTCTACATGACCTCTTGTACAAATCATGTAAATGATCAGAGAGTTTTCTCTGATTTGAACTTGTTACAATATTCACCTGTTTGTCTCTGGGTTCAGGTAATGAAGTTATCACTGTAACTTCTTCCGCATGTCCAATAATCTCCCCCTTTTTCAGGGTGACATGATTGTCGCCGACGTTCACCAGACAAATGGCTGGTGTTTGCCCGCCGGTACATACAGTTCTTGGCATTAACAGTGGTTGGGCCTTCACTGCCTCAATTACAAAGTCACTCTGTATGGATGTAGCATCACATGTTAACCTAATTGCTGAATTAGGTGGTACCACTGTTTTTTCCGAAATGGTTACTCTCCTAACAACTGGTTCTGTTGTTTGGACCTGTCGTCCATAAGTAGCATTTACTTTTCTACCTTGTATATACAGCACATTTTTACCAAGATTTAGTGATACATTATGTCTGCTCATGAAGTCAAGACCCAAAAGCATATCACAGTCCAAGGGTGCTACATGTAATTCATGTTTGAATGTTAAACCTGCGATTCTCATTTTGACAGGTTTTGTAATCTTTGAGGTCATATTCATGCCACGTCCAGCACCATGCATGATGGTTTCTCGGACAATCTCAGGCTTTTGGTCAAATGTATCAAAAATTTTGTCCGAAAGTACTGTTACTTCAGATCCGGTATCAATTATGGCATTTACCACTTTACCTCGGATTTTAATTTCAACTCTCAGCATAAGCGCTGAGTTTAAATGACGTACTGCCACTGTACCGTCTACCCTGTCTGTAATTGTAACTCCAGAGGATGGATTTTCTTTTTTCGAGTTTGCCTTACTTCTGTCAAAATGAGGGACGGACGGACAGTCCTTTATCAAATGACCTTTATTGCCACACCCAAAACATTCACGGTCGTCATTGCGTTTTTGAGATTGCTTACCCTGTTGGTTGTTAGTTTTATTGTTAGGGTTAGGCCTGTTACTTGGCTTATTATTGTTACCCCGTCGTGAACTGGGTGATGAATTGCTCTTTGGAGCAGGTGCACCTTTGCGTTCAGGTCTTAGGCGGAGTTCATTTGTTAGGGTGTTCATGCTAGCTAATAAAGTTTGAATTTGGCCCTCCATAGCTGACATTCTGTTTTCCATGGTTGAGGAAGCCTGTATCCTGACATGTTTGTCAGGATTCTCTGCAGGTTTGTTCCCTTTAACAGCTATAGTTGTATGTTGAAACCATTTAATGATATCTATAGCCTTGTCCATGGTTTCCGGTCTCAGACCACAAGCATGTCTACCGGGCTCACTGTCATTACAGCCCCGACAAAATTTTAAAACAGCTTGTTTGGTCATATGTGATTCAGGCAAATCCCTGAAGGCTTTTGTCGCGAGTGACAATACTCTATCAGCCTAGTCTTCCAGTGACTCATTTTTGTACTGGACTGAATTTTGAAATTGGGTTTGTAAAGTTTCTGGTAAATCCTTGAAACCAAAACGTCTCTCCATTTCGAGTATCATTTCGTCATAGGTAATTTCTGAATTTTGCTCAAGAACTATTGTGCAATACTCACTTGCTTTGTCATCCAAAGACCAGCATAGCTGGTTGAGTTTGAACTCATCATCCCAACCAGCCATTTTAGCATAACGGGAAAATTTTGTATAAAATGATGTCCAATCAGTTTTCCCATTGTATTTCAGTGATTTGAATGACGACATCATAGTCTGATGTAATTGTTTCTCATGCTCAATTGGTTTAGCTTCAGTGCTAGTGACCTTGTTTGTACTCTGTTTGTCTTGTACAGGTTTAACGTCTTGCCCAAGGTCGTGCTTGGGAACAGTTTTAGGTGGGGTCGGTAGTCGGCCTTGACTACGGTGTTTTTTCTTATATGCATAATCACGAGTAGGTGATTTGTTATTTCTGCGTCTGTGACGACGTGATGGTGGTGGGATACGTTGTTTAAAGTTATGATACCTAGATTGATGTTCATTGGGGGTCTGATGTCCATCAGTCAAGCTGGAGTCAGACGAGTCGGAGTCATAACTGTAGTTAGACATATACAACGGTTTCCATTGCTTGGGGGAAACTGGGTGTTGACGGTCACGGTGATGTGACGGTGGAATACCAGATATAAGAAAAAGAAGGGAAACGGGGAATGTGTCAAAGAGACAACGACCCTAAGGGGAGAAATAACAACTCAAAGCCACCATAAGATCTTCAATGAACGGTGAGGAAACCCCACACCCAACGGTAGGTCGGAGTTGGCCCCTAAATAGAAGAGTAATCAAGTTCAGATATGCCTGGTTGTGTTTGTGTCTAGAGTTATCATATGCTTGTGGTATTTGCATATGCGACTGACCACCTTGCATGTTCTGTGCTACGCCCTGAGTAGAGTGTTGATGTGTTAAACCTGGTTATTGTTTATATCCTTGTTGTTGGTTATACTGGGTACCAACAATTACAGGTTGTGCATTATTCTCAACCTTAATACCACCTGTATTTAAATTACATTGTGTATGTACTGATCATTATTGGCATTGGGTAATTTATTACTGACAGACAACCCTGCAGCCGGAGCAGGGACACGGACACTAGAACTTGGTGGCACCCCACCCACTGCCCCTGGGGTAGGTGTAATATGTAGGTTACTCATAGCCTGTACCGTAGATTCCTGCGTTACAGGAGTAGGCACATTTATTTTCTGATTTGTGTCCGCTACAGCCCCTCGTAACTTTAGTTGTTCTGTCTGTACGTTTTGCTCCAATGTATTTACCAATTGTAATTGTTGTTGTGCAAACAAATCCAAATCATAATTAGATATGAAAACTTGTTGCTTCACATTCTCTTGTGTATTCTTATGCACTACAAGTTTTACCACTGGTGTAATATCATGTACCTGTGTGTGTTTTTGTGTACTTATAACTGGTTTAGTCACATGTACATATTGCTCGTGTTCAACAACCTGACCAGCGGCAGTAGCTGGTGTAACTTGAGTCGGCTGCATAACCGGACCTGACTTCCAGCTGTCAGTTGTCATCGTACCTTTCAGTGGATCTAAGTGATCAAAAACATCTGAATTTGTACTAAAATCAATTAAGTCAAACTTCCAAGTATGGGACAAATGGTAAATTATCTCTGGTAATAAAAAGACCAGACACTCGTTACTCAATAATTCTCTTTGCAATTTGGGGTCCTATGCCCGGGAGTGTCTGTAACTCCTTGCCGCTGCAAGTGTTTATCCTCACTTTAGGTTTATATGTACCAAATTTGTCCATGGTAAACAAGTATAATGTTGCTCAATTTAATCAGAAATATTAAAGAAACAACTCAACTTTATTTCAATAATAAATAAATAAATCTGAAAACACAAATAAATTGAGTCAACAACTGTTTATTCACTCAAATAAACTATAACACACACTTGTTTCACAGTTCCGACCTGTGTTTACATTCGCCAATACACAAATCAAAACACAACATTGATCGGTTTTCAATTTCCGGTCTAGACGGTCACGTGACTTCCGTCTGAAAAAATTGTGTATTGTCACCTTTTACACCAAGTCCGGAAAACACTAAAACTTTTCTCAGAAGTCAAAACAACTTTTCCTTTCAATAAAAAGGAACAGTGGACAGAAATAAAAACAAATATCCCTGATTCCAGTTCAATATAAAACTCTAACCACGTTTCCAAATTTTCTCGTCGCCATTGTGGTGAAACTTTGTCGGGTCAAGATAAACCAACGGGTTGTCTCTTTGACGGAGTTTCAGGGGTAAATATCACAGAAATGGTCCTGTAAATAANGGAATATACCAATAAGTCACTTTGTTGCATTACATCTTGTGACAAAAAAGAAAGAAAAAAAATCCAATGCGTGTAAAAATATGAATTTGAAATGTAAATGGAAAGTCCCATAAATGTACCCTCCCCTATGACGTTTAGGCATTGTTTACGTCATAGGCTGCATTGTTGTTTCCTGATTCTCGAAATCTACCGTGCAAAATGACAAAAAAAGACCTGGAACGAAAAGGGTTAACACAGGAGAAATTTTGATTTGACAGATAAAATGACTTTACGGGTTCCACCACGTTAGTAACGGGCATTTTTGGTTGTCAATGTATGATTGACCCCCTCGAATATTCGTTCACTATAATGTTCGTTAAATTCAAAAATGGTTTCATCCAGGCATGACAACTGGTATTTATGTACCGTTTCAGGAAAATATAACTTCTCTTTTTTCTACCTGAGGCGGCAACAATCTTTCGACGCAAAGCTGATTGAAACAGTTGTTGTCTTGAGGAAATTATAATGGTAATATGTATAGTGATGAATGTTTTACTGTACCAAATGAATCAATATAACCACAAACGCCTTTATTGATACGTGTGGGTAAAATTGACTAAATTCTACGTAGATGCTGACCTACATTCATTGATATATCAAATGCAGGTAAAATCACCCTACAGTCTAGAGTCAAGTGTGACTTCGGTGAAAGGCAGTTTTTTTTATTGAATATTCGAATTGTGTCCATATTATATCTACAAATGTAACATTAACAATTAGTGTTCTTTTGCTTTTAGGTTGGTTTCGCCAGTGTGACATATTACCATACGGTGATATTGATATTGAAATGCATATTAAATATTACACACCAACAATAATCACACAACTTAAAGATGCCGGTATGAAGCTCACACATATTTTGGGCAGGGTAATTTAATTTTTTAGTGTTATTGTACTGCGACAATTGTCAAAAAAGGCTACGCCACAGGCAACAGAATACTAAATTAAGTGTACAATATACATAATCTGACATACAATATTAAAGTATAAATGAATGAATATTTTCTCAATGGCCCTGTCATATGTCCAAGATCTGCAATAATGGCCTGAGGAAAGTTTACTAGCTCGAAGCAACGCCGAAGGCCATTGCAGAATTTAAGGCCAATATTAAAGACCGAGGGCATATAGCAGGCCCAATATGAAAATACCCATTTCGTAATAGATTTATTAACCAAATGTGCAAAATTATCTAGTACATTGATTAGTTAATGTAGCTGTATATAAAATATTTATTCCTGGACTTTGGTTGCTGATCACAAGTAAGAAACACAAAAACCAAGAAAATATGCATAATGATCAATTATAACTGGAGTCAAATAGCTAAAAAATCATGAAGCTGCAATATTGATTACACGTAAATTATAAGATGCTTTTTAAAAAAAATCAAGAAATGTTGTATAGTTTCTTATTCCTTTTCGATATAATCAGTAAAATTAATGGTCAGAAGTAAGAAACACAATCTTTAACAACGGTGTCAATCCTACATACACTAATTATAGCCAAAGTATACATGCCCGGGTACTGAGAGAACTACATATACACAAAAAATAATTGTAAAATTTCAGTACCTAGAAAATACAAAAAGAAGTAGAAGTGAATTCTTTATAAAATCTCGATTTTGCATACAAAGCGTTCATTAAGAATGCTAATCCCATAATACAATGTAGCCTGTTATATCGCCCTTACCATGTTTGTTCCGCAATCCGTAATTGTCGTGTTGTAATGTGCAGTATCACATATCCGTACTGCTAGTGGTTTTGTTTGTAGCGTTGATTTATCCTTGAACCAATATAACATATATTTTTCCGATTAGATTTGAATATAGGGTTGAAAAATCACTTAAGTAAACATTTTAAAAAGCTTTAAAGCAAGTAAAAGAAGACTTACCCATTCAACAGTCACAATTTTGCTCACCTGGATAGTTTGAAAATGACATAAGGTAAGCATATCTGTGCAATACGTGTATTTTAAGTCACTCCACATCCATGTGTAAAGTTTTATTAGTGTAAGATGTATATACCGCAAGAGACGTCGTCATCAGGGCATAGTGTAGAAAATTTTTGCTGAAATTGCATTAATAAATGACACATAGATATATCCGTACAAAAGTTGCCTAAAGGAAAGAGTGACAAAATTCACTAAATGTCCGAATCAACGGAAGAAATACAAGATGGGTTTACTGTTGAGTAGAGGATTTTCACATGTATATTTGTTCTCTGTTTTCCTTTATTTAGGTAAATGACAGTTTTGAACTTTCATTTGCATCTCCTGGACTGATAAGATTTGACATATTTATGGTATATGAGGAAGAAAATAATTTTTGGATAAGCTCTGTAAATACTGATGGTGCAAAGTTCAAGTGAGTAGATATTTCTGTAATCATAATTAGTGTACCGGTCCACCGATGAAGTGAACGCATTGATACAAATTGTTTTGTGATAAAACCAGCCTCTCTATTACTTCATTGTTTTCTTTGTACAATGTGGAAATTATCCAGTTTCTTGGGCCTGCTAAAGAATCAAACTATTATATTGTCTTTTTCTTTTTGTAAATGCCCAATTTTAAGGTTAGGTAAGTGAGAACCGATTCGCCAGTCTAAAACGAACAATCCACGGAGAATGCCAACATCAGAATAACAAAGAAACTGAAACAAGTTGATCACGGTACAGAAAAGAAAAACTGAAGACAGACATATATACAAATATACAAAAATGAACAACACGGACCCAATTAATATGGGATGGATCATGTGCACCTGATATAAAATTTTAAATTACTTTTAGAATAACTAAATACCGAAGTTACTGAGAATTTATTTTCTGTGTATGCATATTTCGACAGCTTATGTCTCTACAGTGCAAATAAAATCTTAACGTATGGAAGACCATTAACTCAAAAATGTTCAAAAACTGACAGAGAACAAATAACCAATATGATCTAAATGTAAAGCCAAAATTAGGAAAGGACAGAGCTTTGCATGAGGAAGATACTCCTTAGTTTTAACAAAATTTACAAAAATTTAGAATTTAACATTTTTCATATGGATAAATTTTGTTACACGACTATTCGTCTGCTTTCTATCATTCTGGTACGGCGAACCATTTAGGTTCATCGACTTTTTTCCCTATAGTTGAAGACCGAAAATATTGGCTATTTGTTTCTTTCTTTTGTCATTTTTACCATTTTAATTTTTTATCATTTAACTTCTGACCTTATTTTACTATTTTTTATTGTTAAATTAAAATAATAAATTTAAAGGACTTTACGAAAGGCTATTTGATTTGTTTAGCTCTTATCAGAGACATATTTATGTGCGTATTTCGAGGTTAATTAGTTTGATAGCTTGACGTTCAGAATAGTCTATTTGCAAGTTTCTGCCTCATGTATATACACAATATAGTCTCCTCTCATCAAATCAATAGTTTTGTTTGAATGCAAACACCAAACGGAAACGGAACACGGAAAAAAGAATAATATACAATAAGATACAAAGCAAAAACAATAAGTGTACACAAATTTCGTTTTGGAGACTTAATTCTAAACACAGCAAAAACAATATGTCTTCAAAAATCTCTGTTTTGAAGAATCATATAACAACTAGATTTCGAATTGCAAGCAATAGCCGATGGCAACCCAGGCATCCAATGCGATGATTCCATTTTATTCATGCCTCAAAATCTACCTAGAAATCAATTTTCGTTAAAATTTGACGATGTTGGAATTTTGATGTATTTCGGCGACATTCTTGGAAATGGCGGCAATTTTGAAAATTTCAAATACATTGTGAATAACTTCAGATGGTGATCCAACTTTTTGCAAAATTTCAATTTGTTTCATCCAGCCATATAAAAAATCGCTTGGACAAGAATTATTGGAAGAAGAAAAAAAATAAGAAGCATCAGAGGAAACATGGAATAACAACATGTCACCCCGACTTCGTCTGGGGTGACATAATAAGACAAATACAGGATATTTGTATTTAATTAAGTATTCATTTTCTTTGAAGGTATGATTATCCAAAATATAGACGATGTTGGACAACGCTAAAAGAAATAGTTGTCAGGGTTCCGTGCAATACCGATCAGTATATTTTTGCGTTTTATGGAAAGACGTGGAATATTCCCCTTCGAATAGGTCACCCGATACTAAATTGGAAATTCAATGGATACTGGCCTCGAGATGAATGGAAGGAAGTCATGCAATTGTTATAAATTATGACGAAAAGGATTCTCAGGGCGGCCATCAGAATTAAAAGTTATTGTCTTCCTTTACAAAAGTTTTGTTTTTTCTTTACTTGCAAGAGTTGTCACCGTAACTGGCAAAAGTGGTATGCTCTACCCGAAATAGACTGCCAACTGTACAATATACATGAGGGTCACACATTCTAGTATCGACCTGTCCGTCAGCTGTATATTTGAATGTCAATGTTAGATTGCTTTTTAACTCGAAAGCCACAGGTTGAGAGTTCTTAAAACCATCCGTGAGATGTCACGGGAGAGACAGGCCTATTAACGTTGCTACATGCTTCCGATCAAATATAGTGCCTAAATGTCTTTCAAAATCCTTTTTTTGTGAATCGAATGTTGACGTTGTCGCTGTATAAAATTGATACTAACATACAGTACATAAATATTTACAGTATTTACGTCCCTGTCTTTTGGAATAAATCCAGTAATACTGTTGCTTAGAATTTTGTCAAAGATAAAAATAACATTTGTTTATCTGTGTCATGTGTTTTGCCTATCTATAGCAATGAACCCGACATGCATACGAAATCATACCTTCCGATTATTGTCATGTATTACGTATTAACCTATATGAGTTGTACTTTCTGTTCGTGTTTAATGAATTAGTTCTGAAATCGACGAATGTATTAGTTTACCTCGATTGGCTATAAAGCACATGCGGAAACTGGACACCCATACGAAAATCACTAATTTCGATTATATTCGCGTGATTACGGAATGCTTCTGATTTTTTTATTCACTTTTGATGAATTGTACTTTCTGTTCCCCTTGACCAGATCAGTTCTCTAAGGCCAATAACGAATATCAATTCGTTATATAATTGCAAAGTTTTGTCACTTGTAGATTTTCAGGGCTTTTGAGTTTCAGCTCCATCGGAGCTTTGATTAAATTAGTGAGAACCGAACCGTCAAGATATGCTTGGTATATACGCAAGGTATTCTGACTGAATCGGCTAGAGCAAAGTGATTTTATTCTGCAATGACCTCCTGAAATAATTACAAACAGAAAAAAATGATTTGTTCTTATTTTACATCTAGTGAGAAATATTTTAAGCTGTGTTAATATGAAAAGGTAAAAGTAAGAAAAAAGGAACGGGGAATAAATTTTGATTGCCTTTTGGAAATTAAAGAAACGCGGAGGGATAATTTTGTCTTTAATAGGACACCCCCCCTTTTTGGGGCTCTTGTAAGAGAATTGGATGGAGTCTTTATACTGCATGGGGCGTGAAGTTTCTTCAAACGTCGTCTACAATTTTTAAAGGTCAGTCTATCTGTACCCCACAAGGACATGCTATTCCATTATCCATCACAGTGGATGCATCTGACAGCCATTGAAAATCGATTCACGCACTCCACTGCGTAATGAAAAGAGGCATCTGTGTTCACATCAATTGTTTTTAAACTCCTCATTTCTAAAATGATAAATCCAAAAAACTAAGATTTTCACATATATTTTATACTTTTGTTTTCCAGTGTCTCGTCGGCCCACAGATACGCACACAAAAAGCCCCCTACGCCAACTCCCTTGTCTGGGCTTATTGAATTTTCCCATTCACATGAAAACAACGACCAATTTTAATATCTGTTGAGAAGAAAACAGTTTTTCACATACTAGGCAACCTTTCTGTAAAGTTTCCTCCAATTTTGTTGTTCCACTCTAACAGCAATCATCCTGAATTATTTTATTTATTGTGCATTTAAGTTTTTGTAGGGGTTCACACTGCTAGTGCATTAGTAATGTGGCGTTCTTCTTCATTTTTGTTTAGTTTCTTTGTCTTTGTCATACTGTCTCAATTCATGTTGGATATTAATTGCCATGATTAAATTCCCCCTTTTCTTGTTCTTGCTTTAGTATTCGTTTGCCGATGTATTCTAAGAACATGACATATTCTGTGGATGTTGAAATCCATTAAAATACGATAGATTTATTCATATCTGTAACTTTCCTTGAGCATCAGAATATTTTAAGAATGTGAAAGTAAGTGAGATCCAAACTATCGATTAAAACGAATAATACAAGGACAACGGCAACATCGGAAACCAACATAGAAACAAACACAACATGTGTATGGCACAGAAAAGAAAAAGAATGAAGACACATACACACACAAAGGTGAACAGCACGGACCCAATAAAAACCATTGGTCAGATAAGGTGCACTGGTAGAGTAAGCATCTCCCGCCTTTTATAAGACGGAAAGTCTCCCTCTTGAAACTAGGTGGTAAACACAACTTTCCTTATTTTTAAGTCACCTTGACCCTTTTGCTTTCTGATGTTATTAAAAGCTTCACCAGTTTGCCTTACTAAGTATATAATCAATTACTTTTGGCTTTTGGTTTTCAATCTTTAACCTCTATTTTCCATTAATTTCCAGGATGTAGTCACATTGTATCTTTTGATTTTGACATCTTGTCCTCACAACTCTTTTGAAAGGAATTAAACTCTGGAAATTCAGGAAGAACATGGATGGTTGTGTTTCAACAAACTTTCTAAAAAAAATTGTCTAAAGAGAGCAAGGTCACTGGGACTCGTATAGAAGGCTAAATTTCCTACCCCTACCCATTTATCTCCTTTTCCAGTGGCAATCAAAACTCGTTGTCCCTTCCACTTTTTGTTTCTTTCTTCTCTTACTTATATTTATTGAATTGATTAACTTCTCGTCCTGATATAGCTGAAATATTGCTCACTAGACGTTAAACTCTAACTAATCAAAAAATCAATCACTCAATTGTTCATTTGAAAGTCTTTCTCCAAAATTATATTTTCTATTCCATTCAAAAAGTATACCATTAATTGTTTTATTTTATATTTGAAATCTCTTAACAAAATTGTAGCCTTTGGATCTCATGGCTGAAATAGATTGCCACAAAACTTAAATTGATTTGACTTATTGGATCCTATTGGAAACCAAGTTAGGGTTTCAGGTTCCTCGGAACCCGTGGTTGCTATTTCATTGTATGTGAATTTTGGCTAACTTTTGACTGATTTTAATGTTTATTGTGGATTTTTTTTTAATTACAGAAATAAAGAATCTTGAATCTTTAGCAGTTGATAATAATATTTCTACCGTCGAGCTAGTTAAACCTGAAATTTAATCAATTGCTCACCATGTAAGATTTTGTTTCTCTATGCCCCCGACAATCGAAGATTCGAGGGGGGGGCATATAGTTTTGGCCTGTCTGTCTCTCTGCCTGATTGTCCATAAAAACTTTAACATTTGGGTGTATATTTTGAAGGTAAAGAATAAATTAATAATAAATAAATAAGTTAGGACTATCATATCTTCCCTGTTTATTCCTTGTGACAAACCTTTCAAATTATATCAAAAGTTTCGGCCTCGTGACCTTGACCTTGGATTGTGATGGTTTTTTGAAAAGGTAAGGGTAAAAATACTTAATAATCATTTTAACTTGTTATTCATACTATTCTTGATAGGCTGTCAGCAACTAGCAAAACATGTCAGTTTGACTTACAGTTTAATACAGCTTTGACTTTGGGGTGATTTTTTTTGTCTCATTGATTTCTATCATACTAGGTAGCCCATCATCATGTAATCATCACTTTTTGCCAGGCCACACCATTTTGATATTGTTCATTACCATCCTTCATTATCCTTATATCAAGTTGCTGGGGACATCCCTAAAACCAATAATGAAGATACAGACCCAATGTACTTGCTCTATTACTTGTAGTTACTGTGATTGATAAATGGATTGATTGAACGTAAAGTGAAGTGGAAATTTCAGATATATACGAATGAGAACAAGTTAATCAATTCAAAAAATAAATGTTAGAGAAGAAAGAAACAAAGGTGGAAGGTACAACCGGGACAACAAGGTTCCATTGCCACTGGAAAGGGGGAGAAATGGGTAGGGACAGGAAAGTTAGCCTTCTATACGAGTCCCAAAGACCTTGCTCTCTTAAGACGATATAGAAGGGGTCTTTATACTTCATGGAGCATGACGTTTCTCTACACAGTTTGGCTTTCCGTATTGTGACCTGATTACTCGGCATAGATCATTCCTCTATCCACTAACTGGGGACGCGCCCCTAAAAACGGATTCAGGTACCGGGCTAGTAACTGAGAAAACAATATTAAAAAAACTGGAAGAGTCATTCAACCGTGAAAATGAGGTCAAGGTCATATGACATATGTCAGACTGTCAAAGGCACCCTCTTTTGCATACAATGACCAAATAAGGATGTTGGCATATGTGATAACTTATAAATGGGCCTAAGCAGAAAAATTGAATGCAGATAATTCGGAGTTAATGAATAATGAAAATGATGTCAAGGCCAAGTGACATGCGTCAGACTGACACTGGCTGTCAATAATGAAGATGCAGACCAAATACCCTTGCTCTATCCTAGGTAGTAACTGAGAAAAGGAACTTCTCATAAAATCTTGATGCAGTCATTGAACAATGAAATTAAGGTAAAGGTCAAATGACATATGTCAGACTGACATATGCCCGACTGACATGGGCACCAACTGATGAATACATGGCCCACATCAGGATGTTCTGTCATACGGATTACTTACAAATTGATCTAAGCAGAAAACTTTGACGCAAATTGGTCACAGTCAATGAACCATGTAAATGAGGTCTAGCCCAGTGACATGTGTCAGACTGTCATTAGACCCCGATAATGAAAATGCAGACTAAATACACTTTCTTTATCCTATGTAGTTGCTGAGAAAAGGAACTACTCAGAAAATTCTAATGGATTCAATGAACCATGAAAATGAGGTCAAGATCATGTGATATATGTCCAACTAATATTGGCATCCCATGATGAACGTGTAGACCAAACAAGGGTATTCTATCGTATTTAGTTACTGAGAAATAGACCGAAGAAGAAAACTTTGAGGCAAAGTTATCACCACAGTCACCGTTCATTACCATGCCTATGGATGTCTTGCAGTCTAGACAAAAACAGACACTACTTTTTATTGTTTTTCTAAAATGTTATAATCTGTATACACGACAATTTTTTGCCCTTTTAACCTAAGTTACACTGCAAGGTTTGCCTACAACTATTTCGATGTGCCCCGTGTTGTCTATCGATGTTGTTTTTGTTCTTATTTTTGTCTCTCGTCGGGCTACTGAATGACAAATATTTGTAGGCAGACATTGCCCGGTTTTACATTTTTTTACTCATTGACCACTCCCGACATGTGTTGCTTCAATGACATATATTAGCTGCGATCGACATGATCGATGTTGATCAACATTTTTGTCAACAATTCCGCTTAGGTGCACGCTAGGGGCCTTCTTGATCTCGCTTTAGGGTGTGAATATTGTTGATTTATGAATGATTAATTGATGTTTTACGCCAACTTCAGCAATATTTCAGCTATATTGTGGCGAGAACTGTTGAATATACTGAACAATTTTAATAAGTACATAACATATCTATATAAAACCATATAGCTTTATACAAGTAAAAACAAATGTGTAAAATGTTAAAAACATAATAGAATATTGTTGAAGATCCCTCATTCGACATCAAGATGTAGACATGAATAAAAGCACTGTCCCTGATAAACTAGAGTTTTCTATGTATCGTGTGCTTTTTTGTCACATTTACATACACTCCATATCCTTTCATAGTTTTCTAATAACTTTTGCTTGAAATAATGGGTTTTAGTTTATTTCTAAAAACTGAAGCTTTAGCAACAGATTCCATTGATGGCAAACAAAAAATAAAATTAATAATGGTTGACTAAGGGCGAGGTCTATGAAAAACAACTAATTTTTCAGGAGATGGATTTGTTGAGGAATGTTTGTCTAATGGAATGGTGATAAAGCACTGATAAGATAATGGATTCTGTACATTTGTCTTTGGAACTTGGTTTCACCTAAAGGTACTTTCTTGAACTCCATTAAAAGTCCAGAAAGAGAAAAGTTCCTTGGTCATTTGAAAATGATGATGCTGCTGTTAAAAGCACACAGCATTAATACCAAATATCCAAAAGAGGTGATGCTCATGAAGCTCATTCGACAATATTCAGTATTTGGTCTCAAGGAAGCATGCCAAATATTTCAAGCATGTTTCGTTAATTTGCGTGGAAAGGAGGATGCCAAAGTTCCTTCTGACCAAGTCCAGGAATGGAATGTAAAGTTGAGTAAAGCATATATCAAACATATGTTTTCAAATAAATCAGAAGAGAACATCGTAACCAAAAATTTTGCTCTACCAGGAATCCATTCCATGGCTGCAAACTTTGACTGTCAAGCTGGAACCGTTACTAGAGTTAAAAGGAACAGCAGTAAAAATATTGACAACAGAGTTGAAAAAATTAAATGGATGTCACGAGATCAATTAAACCCTTAATATGTACATCTGGGAGAATTTATGATGTGTTCAAAAACAATTCCAAAATCTATGGCAATGAAAATTAAAGGGTATGACATTATGACCTGAAAAATGGATTGACAAAAACAAATGTTCATTTTTCATTTAAGTTCTCAATTTAATTTGATATCGACAATTACAAATCTGGTCCGAGTACACAATAAAAACATCTGAGCTAATTGTCCCTGGATACAGTTCAACTTAAAAATTAGTGTATTTTCCCTATTACATGTATTATTTTTCCCTTTTTCTACAGGTATTTTTTTGCCATCACTTGCTGTTAGTTGGCTGTCAGTTCACATTTAAATCTTCTCTGAAACAACCGGAGTAATTTGAACAAAAATTATCCTTGTTTGGTTCCCTTTCAGATATATATCCAATAAGGATGACATTACTAAAATAGACTAAAAAGGGGTTAGTTTCTTAAAAAAAAACTGGTGACTCAGTTAATGGCAGAAATTGTTCCTTAGGTGGTTTACTTTCAGAATTATATCCACTGACCCGCCTGCCAACCAAGATGACCCTTATTGCCGAACTTAGTTAAACATATGACATACCCTATATGAAATTCATTAAAATATCTTCTCGTATGGAACTACTAGCTTAATTGGAACAAAACTTTGATGAAATGGACTTATAAACAAGCATAGCCGCCTCAGTTGAACTAAGTTTAAGATTGGGCTCTATTGGAAATTACATTGATTGTATAACTTTTGCTGTCACAACGTTCTAGTTCAAGTGTTAGGTTCAATTACTTTTAAGTTATTTAATACGTTCAATTACGTTACATTTTTCCTCTGTTACGTTACATTGGAAATACAGTGATTTTTGTAAAGTATTTGATTATTTTCAAAAAAAGTAATTAAATACATTGCAATTACATTTTCAGAAAAAAAATCACCAACAAAAATTTTTGTTTAAATATATACTCTGTCTAATACAATATTATTTCTGAAGGGTACTGGACTGTAGTTCTAAATTATAGGGCGATTATATATTAACATATTCTTTGTAGTTTGCATGAATAGGTTTAACAGAGAACTAAGTAAATACAAAAAGATATAAAGATTTAACACAAAGCAGATGGACCCAGTATTTGTTTTTCATCATAAATATTTCATCACCCATTCTGCAATATTCTAGTCAACGTCTTACTTAAGGGCCCTTCTACAGGTGTCGAGTTGCACACACTGTTTGTATTTGCATCTAGGGTTTATTTTGGAATATGACATTCATCCAATGTCCTCAAAGAAGTCATGTGTTGGGACAGACAATATTTAAACTAGTTAAAATTTAACCAGTAATACATGTACATTTATATTGGAACATAATTGGACATATTGTGTTTGAGGCAATTAATAACTGGGACAATTGATTTTATTTTCAAGTATAAATCCACTGATTGTCTATTATCATTAATGATTAAATATGCAAATATATGACATGTCCAATTATATTAATCATAAATTTGTTAATTGATTGTCACGATTGTTACAACACACCATTTCTGGCAATGTATTTGAAGAGTATTTGAAAAGTAATTGCAATTTCATCAATTTTTCAAATTGTATTAAAATATTTTCAAATACTTGTAATTGATATAAAACTCAATTGCAAATACTTGAATGATTGCAATCAACCCATCTCTGTCTAGTTCAATGTTCTTTTAATGATGTTATTACCTATTTTAGTTAATATTCTTACTGTATTTTATTTTCCATATTTATATCTTAACATACAATCCAAAGACATATTTTATTTTTGAAGTGTTATTTAAATGCAAACGTCAGGGATACAATAAAGAAAAAAAATACAAATAAAAGAAGAAAGAAATTATAAACTAAAAAGAGGAAAGGTGAACCGGATATCGAGAAAGAAAGGAGAAATGGGTAGGGGCGGGAAATTAAACATTCTCTACAACTCCTAGTGAGTTAGCTCTCCTTATAAAATATAGAAGGGGTCTTCGTACTGCATGGAACTTGGCACTTCTCTCATCAGTTTGGCTACAATGGTTCACAGTAAGGTTTTCTGTCTTATGACCTTACTACCACAAACAGACAGGGCATTCCCACATCCATCAGCCGAATTTGTCTTGCAGGCAGCCGTATCGACAGGAAATGACGCCATAGATCGACATGTGATCCCGTAAGCGTGTTGTATAACATAAGTGCATTACGCGACCGGAAGTGGACGTATTTGTCCTTCAGGTCGCAATTTTAAACAAAAATTACATGATAAAACAATATGCGACTCCGCTGGGGTCTTGTTTATGACATAGATCATACCACATGTGTGACCAGAAGTGGGCTTTGCCTTAATCGGGTATATCCGAATTTTTTTTTGAATACCAGTAAGGAATTCATGTACACTATCTCATCTTATCTCATTTGACCTTTCTCATCTTATCTCATTTGACCTTTGATCAAGCTGACTTTTTCCTCGTACGAGGCCAAATTTTTACAAGGGCTTATTCAAAGAAAACGAAAACATTTAGCCCAGTCTTTTAATTTAAGCTTCCGCTACAGAGACGATGAATTTTCTCTTAATAATCCTAAATTTAAGGAGTATATACATCAGATCTATCCCAATGAGCTTGAAATTTAAGAAACAACTGAAACACCTACTTCAGCTTCGTACCTAGATCTTTTATTGTATATCGACGAAGATGGACATTTGAAATCGAAGCTATATGACAAGCGTGATGATTTAATTCTCAATTCTGAACTTTCCCTTTCTTAGCAGCAATAAACCTACCTCGCAAGCCTATGGAGTGTACATTTCACACTTGATTCATTACTGTAAAGCGCGTAGTTTGTACAGTGATTTTTTTTAACAGAGCAAGAACACTGTCCCAAAAGCTGCTTAGTCAGGGATTTGTTCAACCTATGTTAATTTCATTCCTCCAGAAATCTATGGCCGTCACCATAACATCATTGAGAGATATGACGTGGCGGTATCCAAAATGAAAGTGGGCATTTTCAGCTAGATTTATGTCTCTCGGATTTGACTACCGACTTTGACATTTTCCGGGATTGATTCACTCTTAGTGTCACGGGTGCTGTTAACAGAGCAGGACATGCTCACGCTTCCGGAGCACCTGATGTCACTCTCAGTTTCACTGGAGTTCACACCCTGAGTGCCTTTGTTTTGAATGTTGTGGTTTCTGTTTCTGTGCTTTGTATCTGTCTAACGTCATTGTTTTCTGTGTTCTCGTTTTGGCCATGTCTTTGGACTTCGATTTTTGTAAATGTCACTCTTTTGTTCCTTCGGTATTCTACTGCCGCTGATTTGATGATGATTTCCCTACTATATCTTTTAAAAGCCCTGATGATGTCACTGACACTAGTCTCAAGGAAGATGTTCCTATTATCTCCTCTACAAAGAGTAAAACTGATTCTTAGACACAAATAAACTTGAAAACATAAACTGAATGATTGAAAAAAAATATATTGTCCGGCTGTCCCGGATTCCTATCGTTGTTTATGTCTGTCTTTTGTCTTATTTGTTTTTTTTTCTTGGTAGATCTCCTGGCAGATTGTGGCATGTAATTGTAATTTCAACCATTATAGACGTCTTTAACATTGTAACANGGGGGGGGGGGGTACTTAACGATATAATTAACGAACATTAAGTCATTAATATTAGTTATTGTTTTTCATTATATAAAAGACACATTTTGATATATTTAGTCATGTATAAAGTTCAAAGTCAAGGTAACATTTATTTTTATATTTTTAGTCATGTATAAAGTATTTAGTCAGGAGACATTTTAATCAGGGTTGCCACACACCCGGGAAAACGGGAAAAACCCGGGATTTTCGTTTAAGGTGCTCCCGGTCGGTATATATCCGGGAAAATGCGAAAAATAACAAAAATCCGGGAAAGATCCTTGAAAAACGAGCTTCCTTTTAACGTCCATGCTAATTGTTCCACATGCGTCGTAATTAAATACCCGTGAGTTAAAAAGTTCGTGTAGTTAAAGGTGATTGTTCACTTGTACGATATTCAATAAATGTAACCCTTCTCTTAGCGATATTAATGTAGACAAACTTCAAAAGGACGCACTTAATACAAAATACCGAAGTTGCAAAAAAAAAAAAACAGTTAATTTCATTATGCTGTACACGTGTTTAGAGGGAGCAATCTGACAGGTGTTGTGCATCTCGATCTGATGCGCTTGTCGAAAAACGTTTCATTGATAGTTCTGGGTTGAGGTTCCACAAACAAGGTATTAAGAAGTACTGACCTAGATGTATTGGTCAGCAAATAAAAGTAACAATACAAGTTGGAGTCGAATAGGATAAAAAGAAAAAGGCAAATCCTAGATGACCTCAAGATAGCTTATTCTCGACTTTGTCCAATGGTGGATTGAATTTAAATTAAATGATGTAATGAACCTCCCTAATTTATGAAGTTAGTCGAATCATTTGTATGGGAAACATGCAGCACGCAGAGGTGTTAATCACCACGGTTTTTCCGTATTTCTACGGATTTTCAAATAAAAATACGCACTACGGATTCACATTGCAAATGTTTACTCAAAAACCCGGAAATGAAACATACTTAATTCCCGAAATTGGACAATCACTGTTTAAGAGAAGCTTCCGATCTTTAAAGCACACAGTTTATATGTCTTTGTCAAACAATGCTGCCGGGCGCCTCCCCAGGTTGTGAATAGCGAAATGCTCCGTCTATGCGGTGTCTTCAGTTCAAAATTCGAAAAAAAAAACACAAACCACACGAGACAAACTGAGTACAAACGTCACGGCCTATGAGTTTAAAGACCCCATCTTTATTTCTTGTACAAGAGCAGACCAACTGGGATCGTTAGAAGGAAGGCTAAATTTCCTGTCCCTACCCATATTTCAGTGTCGATCAAAACTCGCATCGATTCCTTCTTCATATCTTTTTTGGTGTACTTACATTTTATTTGAATTGATTAGTTTGACCCCTTACACATTTCTCGTAGAAAGGCAGTCTCGCTAGGGGTCGCATGGAGGGCATAATTCTTCATATCTTTTTTGGTGTACTTATATTTTATTTGAATTGATTAGTTTGACCCCTTACACATTTCTCGTAGAAAGGCAGTCCCGCTAGGGGTCGCATGGAGGGCATAATTTCATGTTGAAGGGCAGACTCGCTAGGGGTCGCATGGAAGGCTTAATTTCCTGCCCCTACCCATTTTACGAATTTTTCCAGTGGCAATGGGATAGACAGATGATAGCACAGAAAGCCTAAGCGCAAACCATTGTAGACAATTTTTGTGGAGAAACGCTATGCCCCAAGCAGTCTAAATATCTCCGCTATATTTCTCATATCACAGAGAACCCACTAAGGGTGGAATGGAAGGCTAAATTTCCTGCCCCTACCCATTTCCAGATTTCCTGTTAATTTAAATGTTACTTTTGTTTTCATCTACATACAGGTGAAATATTGCTCACTGGACGACCAGAGACATGTATCTATATGTCTCCGGTAAAACTGAATCAGTCATTCAAAACAATGATGTTGAATAAACATGATTAACGAAATGATCTCCATAGCTGATATGAAAAAAAATGTTATATATCACTTTTGTTTTATATACCGGAAAATAATCTCAAAATACAGATGGTTCCTTGAATACTCATACCGGTTATGAGAGGTTAACAGGTCTGAGCACGAGACCACCATTAGTGTCCCCTATTTGTTCTTTCTAACAAAATTTGAAAGAAAAAAAAAATCGCACCAACGCAAAAGAAACGAGATTTGACTTGATCTTAGGGTAAAAAAAATGTTAAAAAATTAGAAAATTCTAAAGTTGGGTTAAGTTGGGATTTTTTTTATTCAACTTCAAACAGACATACTATCAGTTTTAAAAGCAGATGTCTTCTAAAATCAGTAGTATGCAGAACAAATTAAGCAACACCACAAATGAAGAGCACGGATTGTTTACAAAACTGACTAATGCATGTATTAGTAGAGATTTTGTGTGATGTGCATGTACTCCATATCATTTCGTTGCTTGTTTATGAGAGTAAGTGACTGACCATCTAAATATATCATTTTTTTAAAATTTTTACCAAAAACCCTTGAAATATCCTTGAATTTTAAATAAGAAAAAGAGTGGCAACCCTGTTTTATAGATTTAGTCATGTATAATGTTTCTACTCAAGGAGATATATATATATATATATATAATTAAATAGTTCCAAGAGATTAAGTCATGTATAATGAGGTTCCAAGAGACATTTATTATTCAGGGTTATTAACTAAAATAAAATTTTGACATGCACATCAAAAGCAGAGAAACTTTAATTTTACCCAGGTTATGAGGGTTTGATCCCTATATCAATATTTATTTGAAATCAAATGCCGTTACAACTAAAACATCTGAATCGAATCTAACCGATCATTCATGACTTTTATAGGTATAAATTCATACCCTGTCAAGGTCCAAGTTAATGCTACTGATATGATATTGCTCATTATGTCATATGATACTAAGTTGTCATAAAAAAAAACGAAATATATTTTTTCAGAGTCCTTTAGAAAAAATAGACTAACAATCGATGCAACAAATAGCGAAATTACCAGCATTATCAAAGATTGGTCTCGGTTATCTTAAGCCCTGTTGACACTATCAAAGTTTCCATAAAAAAACTTGGTCAATTTCCTGGTCAAAGTCGTCTGTTGACAATATCAAAGTTTTCTTGGTTGATGGTCAAAGAAAAGGGGGGAAAGTTTGTTTACAATAACAAAGATGACACCATTTCTTCAACCTGAAGATTACATTGCATCCACTTCTTGCATTTTTGCATACATATGCTTCGTAGAAGATTAAGGAAAAACCGTAGACAAGGGAGGAGATGGTCAAGAAGCTGGTTGTTGTGAAGGAAACGAAGAAGTACGTTCAACAACCTTGTGCAAGAGCTCCACTATGAAGAAGCCATGTGGAGTTCAAGAATTATTTTAGAATGGACGGGGCCACATTCACTGAGCTGCATGGAAAAATAGCACCACTGATCACTAAACAAGACACAATACTGAGAGAGGCTTTATCACCAGCAGAAAGATTAGCTGCAACGTTACGTTTTCTAGCAACAGAAAAATTAAATATATATATTTATTACCTTATAAAATTATTTTCCCATTATAAAAGAAATGCACTAGTTTTCGCTATATTTTCAAAAATGCCCCGATTTCTTATGGGACGATCAATTCTTGTGAATCGCGGGCAAAAAGTCGGTGATCTATTGCCCGGGGAAATTTAAAAAAAACTATTGCCCCGGGAAATTTTACAAAAACTATTGCCCGCAATATTCTGGATAACAAGGACAGGTTGTTTTTAACAATCAATTTCCATGTTAATCTTTACATATTCGCTTTAAAGTTTCATTTCTTGTTAATTGGACCAAAGTTTGATTTCACCCGTTAAAAATTTATGTTTATAAATCATTATAACTCAGAAATTTAAATGCATTTCATGAATACATATAAAGTAAAACTTTGACAAGTTTTGAATAAAATTTAATTTGTCATGAAAACAACTTCTCTTTGCCCAGTTTTCAATAAAAATTGATTCGTCGTGAAAACAATTTCTCTTTGCCCAGTTATGATTGAAATTTGATTTGTCATGAAAACAACTTCTCTTTGCTTACATCAGATATGCTTTTGCTAAAATAATTTTATAAGGTAATAAAACAGTTATATAATGCATATTTGGGCAATAGACTAGAAAATTTTGCCCTCGGTGTCAGAAACCCCCTAGTGTTCCATTGCCCTCGGCCGTTGGCCTCGGGCAATAGAACACATGGGGATTTCTGACACCTTGGGCAAAATATTCTAGTCCATTGCCCTCATATGCATTAAATAACTGTATAATATTTTAAACGCTTTTAAAAGAAAAATTATAGCACTTCTAGCAAAGTATAATAGTTATTCGAGCTTCTCAGGGGATACGGGTTCATATTCCCTGTCTGTGCATTATCTTTGTATACCAAGATACAGTAAGAGACAACTATTTAGAGGGCAACTATCTGAATATGGTTATGCCTTGAAACACCAAATTATTAAAGGTCACCAAGCCATTGTGACTGAATTTTGTTGTCATTGACCTAGTAGTTTCAGATGAGAGCAAGTTGGACTACAGCTGTCGCCGAATGGCAGCCAGGTATACCCCCCGCTCATTGAACCCTGAATCAATATGGCAAAATGTAAATGTAAGTGTGTCTGGACCAAATAGAGTTGTGGCAACAGTAAAAATGTAGACACAATACGAGTATGGACAAAATGTTATACCTCCCTTTTTTTCTCTCAAAAATATTAAAGACGAATTATCTCCCCTTCAAAATTTTGGACAGCAACCATATTACCTCATGCACATCCTCACCTAATGTACTAAAACTGTTCAACATTTCATTAAGATCCGAGCAGTGCTTTAGGAGAACATACGCTGACAAGGATCACCCCCCCCCCCCATACATAGAAAATATTCAAAAACAAATTGTCCCCTTCAAAATTTCACACAGCTACCATATTCATTCATGCACGTCTTCAGGTGGTGTACTACAACAACTGTGTAATATTTCATCAAAGTCCAAGCAGCCCCTTAAGAGAAAATGCGCTGACGAGGTTCGTCCAATCCCCTTCTTCCAGAAAATATTCAAAGACGAATTATCTCCCCTTAAAAATTTCCGGCAGCAACCGTATTACTTCATGCACATCTTCAGATGGTGAACTACAACTTTGTACATTTCATCAAAATCCACGCAGCCGTTTAGGATAACATGCGCTGACAAGGTACATAGACGGACAGGGTGATTCCTATATACCCCCAATCTTTGTTTGCGGGGGTTATAAATATAGTTTCCTCTCTTTTGTCCTTTGATTTGGGTATTCGTTTGTTGATGTATACTTAAAAAATCATTAATGGGGGTTGTTTAAACAAAATTTCCGGCAGCAACCGTAGTACTTCATACACATCTTCAGATGGTGAACTACAACTGTGTACATTTCATCAAAATCCAAGCAGCCGTTTAGGAGAACATGCGCTGACAAGGTACATGGACGGACAGACAGGGTGATTCCTTTATACCCCCAAACTTTGTTTGCGAGGTTATAAATATAGTTTTCCTCTCTTTTGTCCTTTGATTTGGGTACTCGTTTGTTGATGTATACTTAAAAAATATTAATGGGGGTTGTTTAAACAAAAAAAATCTTTATTTAACTAATTCAATAACAAAAGATATGAAAATATGAAAACATGTCGAATAAAAGCTAAAATTTGTAATTAATATATATAAATGTTCATATCTTTCTTGTAGATGAATCATACACTAGTCTACAATACCAATATCGTATAGAAAGAAGTACGCTGTCAAAACTGATTCCACAAACATGCGAAGCTATATACACAGTTCTTAAACACGACTTCTTAAAGGTACAAGCTTCGCTTCCCTTGTTAAATATAAAGGTGAGGAGTCAGAATATAAGAATTTATCAAATATTTTACCTTTTTTTTCTTTATTTTTAAATACCGGGACAGTGTATAACAATGTCTATTGTATAGCCACGAAATCCATTCTAAATTGTTTTTATCTAAATTACCAAAGCTATAACAAAACTGTCAGTTGTTTTGTATATGTATTCTTGTCCGCTGACGATATATCTGCGAAGAGAAGAAAATCTTAAAATTCCTCAGTCAAGTTTTGTACGAATAGGAAAAATCAGAGACGAACAAATGAAAAATTTGTCGAATCTGTCCGTCAAAAAAATGCCTACGCTGCACACACTGCGAGTTCTGTTAACAAAAACACAGCTAGAAGTGAAATAATGTGGACTAATGTTCTATTGGTATTAAAGGGGTATTTTAAATAGTGCTGATCCCATGAACATACAAATTTCAACCAGTCGTTTTGGGATTAAAAGAAAACAGAGATGAAAATTTAGAAAAATTGGTCAAAAATGCTATAAGTCCTACATGGTCTTTTAAATGATACCAAAGTTTCCAAGCTAGATAGATACTGACATGGCAAACATTCAATCAATTTACTTCAAACCTCTATCATTTATAGTTTTTGAAATAGATATGTATGAAAAGTAAGTTCGAAGCAACACAAGAAAATATATATAAAGACTGTGTAAATTTTTCTATTATCTTTTATTCTTTTTTATAGAATGGCATCATATATTTATGGCACATCAAGGGCAAATGGGGATTGGGAATTTAATTGACAACTGTGTACCAGCTCATTCATATAGAGGTAAAAAATGTTGATGTTATTAAAATTGTACTTGACGATATGCAAAAACAAGAACTAAGGAGTAGTTTATCTCATGGTTGGTTTGACTGATGTAACGGAAATGCTGCAAATTAACGATAAACCTACTTGTAAAGAGGTAATATTTAATTGTGACCTATTTGCAGTATTGTCTTGCATTAACAACATGCATACACTTAAAACATATCAATTATACACCAGTATTTTGTACCATACCATCGATTAGTATACAAAGCTGAAACGAAATGGGGTATAATCAAAATAAATCAATGTACTTGAAATGCAAATCCAGTATGATGAGCTGTTGAGTAACTTAAATTGTCACATAGTTATGTTTAATCAACAAAATATAATTGCTGCCCCATACCTACACCAAAACAAGTGAAAAAAAGGAGATTGCGTAATAGTCATTTTGTTAATAGACTTGTAGATGGGGTACATTCCGCAATCATTTAAAACGAAAGGGGCAGGTTGTCTGTGGAGCTGCTACAATCACAGAACTATTTTAAACATGTCACACAAAAGGAATAGTAAATAATAGCAGAATTGTGTTGTCTCAGTGACTTTGATAGCAACAATGATATTTATGCATTTTTAACATTTTTAAAATGATACAACGATGTAGATATTACAAATAATGGATATTATATATAGCTTTTAAAACCATTACAGTATATAAACATTTTTATTCTTTTTTATTTTCATACTTTAAAATATTAACATATTGCTTTATATATAATAAACTAGTCTTATTTTTATATGTAGGAATATATTTTATATCGGTAATTTGTATGAGTTTCCTTTGATCTCACGAAGCAAATATTTTTCAGTATTTGCTACTGCCAGAATACGAAAAAATATTGACAAAAAGTATCTTAGGCCACGCCTACTTTGTCAATCAGAATCAATGAAACAAATAAATATACATCTTACAGAGACTTCCCGATGGTACAAATTCTTTTACTAATCAATACTAGTCAATTTCAGGATTTGTTGAAAATTAACATTCATTTTCAAAATTTGTTCAATTAAATGATTTAGTTAATTACCGATAAAAAGAATAATAGAAGTTTTTGTTTTTGATACAAGAAATATGGGCTCAAATAATAGACTCGCAAACAAGGTGCTCGTCCATTATTGTTCGCTAATATTTCTTGTACCAAAAACAAAACTTCCATTATTCTATATAACACCATAATAAATAAAACAATTTTTTGCATTTCTATAAGAACATATAATTTCAACTTGCACACATCTTCCCCTGACAGTATTGTTGAAACTGAAGATTATCTAGACAATCTTTTGCATGAAACGGTTACTTGCTTTTTTTCATATTTTTATCGTAATGCTTTCTAACATTGGTTGTATATATTTTTCTGTCACAACAATCTAGTTCACTGTTCCTTTAATAATGCTAATACCTACATTTTTGTGTTTTAGTTAATATTCTTACTGTATTATATTCACCGTATATATATCCAAACATAACAATCTGCGACAGTGCTTTACCAGCAGATTAGATTCCTTGAGCTAGCCGGCAGTTTAGCGGCGAGCACTCTTCGACCCATCTTTCTAAATTTCGTTTTGTCATATGCTTTTCTTTTCTTAGATAGTGGTCATTGAGTTAGTAGTCTACCTGTATTGGGTTTTATTCGTATGTTTATTATACTATAGGGAAACGGGATAGAGAAAGGGGAGGTTTGGGTACCCATAAACCAGTTTAACTCTACCACTTGCTTTTGCCAGTGCCGGTACCAAGTCCGGCTATCCCGAGTTCCTATCGTCATTTATGTTTGTCTTTTGTTTTCATTATTATTTTTCTAGTGCAGTTCGTTTGTAAATTGTGGCATGTGATTGTAGTTCCCGGCCATTGTAGGTGTTCATTATTATCCTGTTTTTTGTAATACAATCCAAAAACATATTTTTATTTTGGAAGTGTTTGTTAAATGAAAACGTAAAGGATATAAGGAAGTTTGTGGAATTAGATGTGAAGAAATGAATGTCCCCTGTAGAGAGGTATATTTTGCAATTTACTAACCCTCTTTGAATTTGCACAGAAGTCTGTGATAAGTATATAGTAAAAGTCGCGAGGAAAGCCAATACACAAAATGTAACCATTTAGCCCTTTCGAGTTTAGCTGTGTTTGTATAGCTTTTGTGGACCTGCTTAACTGTTTTCTCTTTGACTTGTTTTGTTTAACTGTTAAGCTGTGTTCATCTTGAATGTGGTGTATTTAATTGATTGATTAGTTAGAGTGTAGCGTCCAGTGAGAAACATTTCAGCTATATTAGAACGAAATGAACAAGTTAACCAAATAAAAAAAAATAAAAATAAAAGAAGAAATTATCAACTAAAAAGTGAAAAGGTAAACCGGACAACGAGAAAGAAAGGAGAAATGGGTAGGGGCAGGAAATTTAACCTTCTCTTCAACTCCAAGTGAGTTTGCTCTCCTTAGAAAATATAAAATGGGGTCTTTACACTGCATGGAACGTTGCATTACTCTACCCAGTTTAGCTACAATGATTCGCAGTAAGGTTTTCAGTCTTAAGACCTCACTACCCCGAACAGACAGGGCATTCCGACATCCATCACCTGGCAGTTCTAAAGCCGGATCCCTTGCAAATCGATTCAGATGCCGGGAATGTTTAGGAAAGTGTGTTCCCAGCAGAACTGTATGTGGAACTGTCAAACTTAATTATTCATTCTTATAAATGTTTCGTGTACTCTTTTTTGCTTTGTTGCTATATATAATCTGTAATGCTATTGAACTTACTGTTTTACTGCTCATGCACAATCGGAAGTGTGTGTATTTGTCCTGTAGGCCGCCATATCGCCAGGAAATGACGTCATAGATCGACACGTGATCCCATAAGCAAGTTGTATAACATTAGTGCATTACGCGACCGGAAGTGGACGCGTTTGTCCTTCAGGTCGCCATTTTTAACAAAAATGATGTGATAAATGAATATGTGACCCCGTTGGAATCTTGTATATAACACAAGTACTTATCAAATGTGCGACTGGAAGTGGGCTTTTCCTTAAGCGGGTATTTCCCTAGTGAGAACGGCTAGGATGTGATCGTTCGGATGTTTTAATCAGTTATCATTGAGTGGCTTTTCTGAAGGCGTCTTCTATCAGGTCTGCGTTCATAAAAAAAAACAAAATAACGATGACTGTGACGATTTGAAGGGGAATAATTTCCCCTATTTTTAGGTTTCTTTGTTGATCTATCGGTGCCTCTATCATGTTTGTGTCTTATCGCGGCCTTTCGGAGGGAGGTAACTCTAACTAGTGTTTTCTCCGCGATTTTTTTTGTCGATATGTTTGTCCTCTATATTGTCCGCCTTCATCACAGCCATTCGAAGTGATATAGATCTTGCTAAAATTTTAATTTACATTGCTTTTTCAGTTACCAGTCAAATTTCTCTTGTCTAGGTATCTACTGTCGGGTCCGAAAAGGGGGGGGGGACTCATGGTTTGCTAATACTGCCTACGATTTATGTTTATTTTCACGAGTATGATCTTATGAAAAACAGTTCTAATATTTGTAAGGGCAGTGAGTTTTGCTTTGTTCTGGAGGTCCAGTTCAACGATTGTAAAAAAACCTACAAAAATTATCAAAATCTTTAAAGTTAAATTTAGTTTGCTTAACATTGATAATATGAGGAGTCTGTCTATCCCCTCGCTATAATATGAATTCGCTATTCGCTATTAAGCGGTAAGAATTAAAAGAAATATAGAAAAATGTTAATTTAATTGGAGATATTGCTGAAACTGGACATATTACAGAAGAAACAAAATACATGTTAAACCATTTATAATTTAACAGACATGTGTGAATACATCGGAAAACGAATACCGAAGCAAAATATAGACACTAGTCCTAAGGAAAATGTTCCTACTAACTCCTCTACAGAGAGTAAAACTGATTCTTAGACACGGATTAACTGAAAACATAAACAATAGATATTGTCCGGCTATCCCGGACTCCTATCGTTGTTTATGTTTGTCTTTTGTCTTATTTGTGCCGCCGTGCGCGGTCCCGGCTGAAGAATAGGCCCGCAGCATCCTCTGAGCTTGGAGTATGAGCCATCCTAACAGAGGACCCCGAGGGAACCCCGGGATATAGAAATAGGACCCAGTATCTCCGGCTTGCGGGGTGTGACCCCTCCTAAACGGAGGCTGACCCCGAGGGTCCCGGGATATAGAAATAGGACCCATTCCGTGGTTGTGCGGGATTAATAAATACACAACTCATCTTTCGGATGGGATGTAAACTCAGGTCCACGTGTTGGAAGAAATGCCACGCTTCCTGCACGTTAAAGAACCCTTGTAGCAAGCTCTTTTTGGGGTGGTCCGTAGGTGATCGGCTACAAGGCAAAATTCCCCGCCCTTGACGATTTCACCCTACTTTTCCAGTGGCAGTCAGAATTTCCCGTCCCATGGCCATTCCCATACCCCAAAGTGATTATTTATCAACAAACTTGTTCACGTCTTGATATAGCTGAAATATTGCTGAGTAGACGTTAAACAATATTCAATCAATCAATCAATCTTATTTGTGTTTTTCTTGTGTAGTCTCCTGGCAGATGGTGGCTTTTAAATGTAATTTTAGCCATTATAGATGTTTGTTTATATTGTAATACAGGAGTGTGTTTTTACGTAACGATTTAATTAACGAACATCAAGTCGTGAATATTAGTTATTGCTTTTCTATATATTAAAGAGACACTTTGATATATTTATAAAGTATATAGTCAAGGGGACATTTTTTTATTTTTAGTTTGGTCAGGAAACATTTTGATATATTTATTCATGTATAATATTTTAACTCAAGGAGATATTTATACATATAATTAGCTATAATCGCTCCAAGAGATTAGTAATGTATAATACAGTACTAAGAGACATTTATATTTTTCAGGATTAACAAAAATATCAAAAGCATAGAAACTTTATTTTTACCCAGGTTATGTGGGCTTGATCCCTATATCAATATTTATTTGAAATCAAATGTCGTTACAATTATAGCATCTGAATCGAATCTAACCGATCATTCATGATTTTTATAAGTATAAATTCATACCCTGTAAAGGTCCAAGTTTTGCTACTGATATACTGTTACTCATTATGTCATATGATACAAAGTTGTCATAAAAACGAAATATATTTTTTGCAGAGTCCGTTAGAAAGAAC
>MJUU01031237.1:66760-84882 GCA_002080025.1 Modiolus philippinarum
CATTGACCGATTTCAATGACATTTGGTTTCCAAATAGATCTCTATGTTGCGAGTTCAAAACCGATGTTGAAAATTGTTCCTTGACGGCCATTTTCAAAATGGCCACCAAAAAAGGCCGGAAAATTCAACATTGTCCGATTTCATTGAAATTTCCAAGTAGATATTGATGTTGCGACTTTCAAAACCGATGTTGAAAATTGTTCGTTGACAGCAATTTTCAAAATGGCTGCCAAAAAGGCGGGAAAATTCAACATTGTCCGATTTCAATGACATTTGGTTTCCTTCAAAACTGATGTTAAAAATTGTTCGCTGACTGCCATATTTTAAATGGCTACCAAAAAGACGGGAAAGTTCAACATTGTCCGATTTCAAAGAAATTTGATTTCCAAATAGATATTGATGTTGCGACTTCAAAACGGATGTTGAAAATTGTTTGTTGACTGCCATTTTCAAAATGACATTTCGACTTCAAATCGTGTCGAAAGTGGTCATTAGCAAGAACGTTTTTTATCGAAAAATCCCAACAAAGAAATATAATAAAACATGATCAGACTTTAAAAACAGTTCAAGATATTGGAGGTGTTGGACGTACGAAAGTTTGAGAAACTGAAGATCAACTGTATAACTTACATTGTTACCTTGATTGTGGCAACTGAAAACCAGGTGAGCGATACAGGCTCCTGGGAGCCTCTGGTTTTATTAGCAACATCAGTTTACAAGTTTTAAAGTTACTATCAAATGTATTATCTACATTGGCGTCGAAATTAGCACATATTTGGACGTAACCATACTATTTTAAACTTTTGAAATGTATCAAGAAAGTGACATCTCTGAATATTGCTATTAATAATTATCAGTGTTGAAGCCTCACGGCGACTTCAGGATGAATAAGAGGTTATTCTATGTTGCCAATTTTCCTTTCCCTAAAATGTGGATACATGGGATGTTAATTTACTACAGCCATTTTGGGGTTCGAGTTTTTAAGGAAAAATACTTAAATACTTGACATTTTTATGCATATGACAAAGTCCATACACAAAGTTTACTAATTTTTGTTGCTTCACATTTAAGAATTCGTATTTTACTTACTCTGAAAACTTCACTGTTTTTTGTGACAAATTTCTATACAAAATAACTTGACACACCGATTCCACTGTGCATATACAAAAGAAATTTGAAGTTTCTTTTTTAATTGTCCATTTTCTTTGAAGTTTCTTTTTTAATTGTTTATTTTCTTTGAAGCTTTATTTTAAATCAAATAATGTAGGGCTCCCGTAGTAATCATGATTGTGTCACTCGTAGAAATTTTAACTTTTTGTTATTATAAAATTGTAAAATTATTTCAACTGATTCATTCAAACTAAGTTACATTTAAACATATTTCCATAGTTTTATACCCTTAAAGTCTAACAATATTGGAAACTCAAATTAGAATTTTCATATTTCAAAAACAAAATATTGAATGACTCTCATACAAATATCATTTTTTACTTGTTTGACTGTGTCATTCTGTAGATAAATTTTTAAATGAATATCTAAGCAACAAACAAAATCATTTAACAATTGAATGCATTATTTTGAAGTTATTGGGGTATGAAAGTGTTTTTAACGAAGCGCATGTTGAAAATGTGCTCCCGGTCAACACTTTCATAATCCCCATGAAACTTCACTTTTTATAATTACATTTTAAACCGAATTAATAAAAAACAAACTTATTTAAGAGAAAGTGCATCATACAAATTCATCCGCAATGTGGGCATATGGTCAAATGTGTTTCATTGGAATTGCAACTTCACATTGATATGCCACGTGATCGATGTTCACCTATCAAATTGCATGAAATGTAATGATATAATGATAACATACAGACAGAGAACGTAAACGACGAAGACCAAACAAACAGAACATGACATAAACGCCACAAACTAAAGCACTGACAGTGTCAATAGCAGAATTTCAAGTATAATGTTTCTTGTAATACAATGTTTTTTTTGTTTCATTCTTCTTAGTATTGGTGTTTCCCATGAGGATAAAGATATGGGTATTTCAGCATGCCTTTTACAAATTTCTGATTACCAAACATGCATCGCCTGAACTAATTTGGATGAAGAATTCATTTCAAAAGTTTACTTTTATTTTTTGCCATTCAAACCTTATTTTTTTTCAGTATTTGTGACATCATGTGTATCATCTGGAAGAACTTGGTCAAGTGGTCAAAGAATTGTATTTGCTGATAAAAGATCATCTAGTGGTATTTCTCGTTTATCAACATTCCTAAGTTCAGGGACATTTACTTGCGAGGACGCAGGGGTATATGTTGTAGCAGCCACAATAGCTTCATATACAAACAACGTCCGATTTGGAATTAACAAAGGCGGATCAAATGTCATGCAAACGCGTGTAGGATATTGGTACACCAGTAGTACATATTATGAATCTGCTACCTCACTTGTGACTTTGGAATTAGATGTTGGGGACAAAATAGAAGTGCGAACATTAGATTCGATGTATGTCTATTCGACGTACTCATGTTTATCTATAATAAAAATCAAATGAATAATTTAGATGCTGGTTTTATTATGATAAAATTGTTTAGATGGGCCTGAGTGCATATATCAGCAACCTACGCCGCTGCTAAATAAGCATAACAAATCGTCAAATATAAATGTAAGATATGTGGTTTTAGGTAATGTTCACTCGCCATGACTGCTTTGGCTTAGTTTGATTTCCGTAAAAAGTCTGGCTAGAATTATCACAGCTTAACTCTCTGATATCAAATGGAAATATTATACAGGGTACATTGGTATCACATCTTTTGTATGTATTTTGCCAAAACTACATTTTTCCTTAAGTGGTGGCTTATGGTCGATACAGTGACTTCCTTGATAGAGCTCAGTTGCTTACAAATATACTACTTAAGTAAGGGTACGTTACCAAAAACTTAATAGTTATCACTACAGAAGTTTTACGGTCGTTATCACGATCTAATGGATCGCTATGGGATATCTGTTTCCAAGATGACAACAGATCTTTCCCTTTACAACTAAAGTTTGTTTTTCCTCTATCGGATTTGACTTTACTACCGGAGTTGACATGTTCAACACGGCGGGCGTCTTATAGGAAGCAGGTGATGCTTACTCTACCGGTACACCTGATCTCACCCATGTTTTTTATTGGGTCCGTGTTGTTCATCTGTATGTGTGTCTTCATTTTTCTTTTTTGTCCTGTACTCAAGTGGTGTCCTTAATGTTTCCGATGTTGCCGTTGTCCATGGATTGTTCGTTCTTTTGACTGACGGTTGGTTCTCACTTACTTAACCCTTTTTAAATACAAAAAATACCGAAGTTGCATAAAAGCAGTTAATTTCGTTATGCTTTACACGTGTTTCAATGATTTAAATCTGGATTTGAGCCGCTATTATCATGGGAGTTTGTTGGTAAGTAGTTACATGTTTATATAAAACTATTCAGATATACAGATCAGATATGAATAGAAACCTTTCTTGAGACATCACAAAGCTTTGTGGATATCTCATTTATTTGTTTTTCTGAATTTTTGTTTTTACCATGTGTTTGAAATTTGGTTTTGTACTAACCACATACTTCTTCTACTGTTGCTACAAAACACGTGTCCATCGATGAGCTTTATTTGTTTTAACTTAGGAACTTTGTTATTTATTACCAATTTGCCACTGCCTCTGCTGGTGGGCTATTGTTTCCCGATTGCATTCACGAATTCAGTAGTCATTACTTTGTTCCTGGTCCCGAAAACCGATTATTTGGAAACTTGAAATATTGTACATGAGTTGTATTCAGGTAGTAGACGATATATAAATAATATAAATCGAATGAGCTAACGGAATATTTCTTTAGTTCATTCGGAAGCGAGGCTGGCTACGAAGCAAAAGGTCCAGATTTCAATGCCGGGACGAGGAAGCACTGGTAGTTAATTAAAATACTGATATTCAATACTATTAGTTTTGTCTTTGATCAATGTTGTTTGTTGTACCGATTTGTCTTGGTTATTGTCCGAATACTTAATAGCTTTATAGAATCTTTTCAAACTTTTACCGTGAAACTGCTTGAGGGTTAGAGAAGTAAGACGTACCATGGATTTTAATTGGTTTTGTCTAAGGGTTAGAAAATGGCATAAACCAATCAGCCATCAAACAAATTTTTCAACATCATAGTTAGCTGGCTTTGTGACGGGTGCCATGCGTGGAGCAGATCATGCTTACTCTTCCGGAGCACCTGATGATACCTCAGTTTTTATAGGGTTCACACTGCTAGTGCTTTAGTTTTGTGGCGTTCTTGTTCATTTTTGTTTATTTGTTTTGTCTTTGTCATACTGTCTCAATTCGAGTTGCTGTGAATTGCCGTGATGTTTGATTTATGATTTTAGAATTTCTCCTTTCCTTTTCTTGCTTCGGTATTCGTTTGCCGATGTATTCAGCAAGGATCTTGCTCTCCGCTCAAATTGGCACTCCATCTAAAAAACCCACGATGGATAGAACAAGAAAACTATTGCGTATTGAATTTTGATGTGTGTGAAGAGTCATACGTGCGGCGAATATGATGACTTTTGTTGGGGGTAATGACACGGAGGTGCACACCTGAGTTGTATTCAGGTATTAGATATATAGCCAGTAAAAATCGACTAAGCTAACGGAATATTTCTTTAGGTCATTCGGTAGCAAGGCTGTCTAATGTAAAAGGCCCAGGGTTCGATCGCCGGACGAGGAGGAACTGACTGGTAGTTACAATTCTGATTTTCAACAAGGATCCAGCTCTTCGTTCGCACTATCTTCATTTTACAAATTTGTTTAAAACTAAGGAGTATCTTAGTCGTGCAAAGCTCTGTCTGACTAGTTTGTGTTTTTTATTTAAGATTAATAAGTAATTTCTTCTCTATCATCATTTAGGCATCATTTGCTCTACTGAGTTCCAATGTTTTTATAATGATCTGTACTGAAGAGCTTTCTTTGGGTACCATATTATGGACATTTTGACCTTTACCTTGTCATGGGAACAATGTAAAAAATTTCGCAATTAAAAAAAGGTAATACTTTCAGATTAATTTTGCATTGGCATTGATATATAATTCCGGCGGGCTATGTTGTCTTTTGATAACTCTGTTTTCCTCTAGTTTCTTTCCGATTGTGTTCATGTTTCCTGACCCTTGTGAGAAATACATTTCTTCCAAAAATGGCAGTGACCAATGGAAAATCACAAGAAATGTATCCATGACCATGCCTAAACGTCATTAAAATACCTGGCGGCACAATAAAAAGTACGCATAAATAGATCCGACGATGCACATGCATGTCATGACGTTTCTATTAGATTTTCCGGAAGAAATGTGTACTAACGTTTGATCAGAATCAAAGACTGGTTTATCTTTCGCTGCAAGAAATTCAATTTTTTTCATTCCGTTTCATTCCGATCAAAATAACGGGTCACTGTCAAGACGTCACGTGTGCGTTGCTATACGACGTCTTCATACGCGTCATACGTTGAATGGATGAAAAAAGTATATTAATTATTGCAATAAGGAATTTATTCACCATGCTTAAACAGAAATTTCAGCTTATTTGAATTTATTATAGAGTTTTTTTTAACATTTTTTTCTGAATTACCGACAAAACTATTATAGGACATTTTGTTTTTGATACGGACTTTATTACGGCGTAACATATCAAGCTCGCACTAACGGGCTTGCTTGATACTGGCCGTGATAAAGCCCGTATTTAAAACAAAATGTCCTATATTCCATATATCACTGATATATTCCGCAGACTGAAATGTATTTTCTTTTGTTGTCTCTTCTACTCCCAGTGATGAAATGACTACTTTCCCTCATCCCACATTTAAATATCTAAATCGAAATTCTAAAATCTTTTAAAGTTTCCAAGTCTTTTTGGAATTGCTGTTTGCAGATTAAACGAAATACCAACCTTTTGGAGGTCTTTCTGTAACTCAATCTAACAAAGCAAATTTTGTATTAAAGAAACCAAGTTACATACGATCGATCTGTTCAAGGGCACGAAATCAAGTGATGAGAATAGCAACAATTTTATCTCAGGCAATAAATCTTTAACCAATTCATTAACTTCAAAAATCGTGTTTATCATTTACACACGAATATTCGCACCTACTTTATATTTTTTTACTTTGGATTTCGGCTGTTGACAATTCTTTTCGCTGATTTGTTTATAACCCTTTGTGAAATCAGTGAAACAGGAAAACTGGTTTTGGTACTATTTTGAAAATTGGAGAGAAGTTGGTTTTCTCTCTCAATCATCTGAACAAAAACTGAAGGGGTTTTAAATGATTTTAATTTTAAGCAAAGACGTTTACCAGCATATCCTTACGAAAATATAGATTACCGGGTTGCAGTCATTTTAAGTTAGAAAGGACGGTATACAACATTAACATCATATTATAGGCTTGACGACCGCTACACAAGCATTTATAAATGGACAAATCTTACCATTCGCCAGTTCACACTAAGTGACATGCAATCTTATTGACAAATTCTATTTCTTAGATAATTTCCATGAGATGTTCAATAAGGTCAGATATATCTTAAATGGGGCAAAAGTTTTCATTCGAGATATTCGTGAAAATTAAGAGGTCAAAGTGATTGGAAATTCTCGATTTAGCAATTACTGACGCCTAAGCATGAGAAACAACATTTGCTTGGCCAACTGCTGATTATTTTACAAACACAACTATACTTATTTACGAACAGTATAGTACAAAGAGTTTCAATACTTAATAATAATAATGTTACTTATAATTTTCTTTTTAGTTTTTACAGAAGGCTTCCTTCTGGATTCTGCTTCACAAATTGCCCCAAGGGATGTTCAGACGGATGAGCATATCCTTGGTGTGGTTGATCTGGTGGTAGAGGAAAGAAAACTTCGACAGCAGCTGGAGGGATCTGTAACAGAACTGAAAAATGATCACGACCAACTACAACAAGACTTCAATTCACGAACAACGACACTTGAAGCAGATGTGGTAGCTTTGAAGAAGGCGTTACAGCAAGCGCAGCAAACTAACACCAATCAAGCCGCCCTTATACAGAAGTTGGCGAAGAGTCAAAACATGACGGAATCGAATATACAAACAATGAAACAACAGCTACACAAAGGTAAAACCATATTATATAATTGTAAATTTCAGAGATATAACATTTACGTTTTCCTTGATTATTCCCCTTTTAAATAGTATTTCTGAATATTGTTATATTCATGTATTGTAAAGCATAATAATTATTATATGTCGCTCCATTGACAACATTGTTTCTATAAAACCTTCTTGTTGAAAAATCCGCTCCGAGAAAATATAGTGCGAAAAATTTTTGCGTCAAACATAATGACTATATTGAATCATACTTTCAAATTTAGGCATTTTAAATTTTGTAATTTCCAAATGTCATTCTGAATACCCGTTTACAGGGAACACATTTAATTATACTTAGTTTTCTTGAAACTGACTCGAAAACTGTCGCGTGGTAGTTTTTTCATTGTGATTTTCTTCTGTAAGTCTTTTTGTCGGGCAACGGATGACAGCTATTGTTGACAATCCTGCATCCGTGAACAAAAGAAAAGATACCTGAATGTAGCATTGTTCAACATCTAGCAAATGGGGTAATAACAAAATTACCTTATAGAATTGTCAAGACCCGATGAATTCCAGTAAAACTGGTGCGATGGTCTATCTTGAACTTACTATGAGGTATGAACAAAGCTCATTTTTGAAGGCGTCATGTTGACTTCAAGACCGTTTTTCCTTTGCTTGGTTCTGCCATGTATTTGTAGACACCTTGTCTCATGTTCATTTAATCCATATTCTTTCATTGACTATATAGGAGTTATTATAGGATTAAACTAAACACTCATTTTTAGGAAATTATCTATGAATAAACTCCGGCAGCTTACTCACAAACTGAATAAAGTCCGAAGGACTTTTTGTAAAGTTTGTGAGTGACCTGTCGGAGTTTATACATACATAATCTCCTAAAATAAGTGAGAACCAAACCGTCATTCAAAAGAACGAACAATCCATGGACAATGGACAAAGAATGGACAAAGAAAAATGAAGACACACATACAGATGATTAACACGGACCCAATAAAAACTAAGGTGAGATCAGATGTACATCATCTACTTCTTATAAGACACCCGCCGTGTTGAACATGTCAACTCCGGTAGTAAAGTCAAATCTGATAGAGGAAAAACAAACTTTAGTTGTAGAGGGAAAGATCTGTTGTCATCTGTTCAACAGATATCCATGTAGCGATTCACAAGATTGTGATGTCGACAGTAAAACTTTTGTAGTTCCTAAAAAGACTGCGTGATCCATGTTAACACCGACATCTTAATTTGCTGGACTATATTTTTGCGGAGCAGATTAATGGGATTGCGGAAAAATAATTCCGTTTGCTATTCATGACTTTAACCAATGAAATGAACGTTACAATTATATTTGGAATTATAAGTTATTAAAGTTCTCCCATCAGTATTTAGGTTGTGAGTAAATCGGCTGCGTTTGCACATAAATATACTTCTCCAAATTTACTTTTTTCCATACAATAAAAAAAAATAAAATAAAAATTGATGAAAGGCGGAAAGACACGTAAAAATTATGAACAAAATGGCGTGAAACTTTATGACTATGAAGTCACTGTAATGTAAAGCAGTTATGAAATTTCATTCGTGTACTTCAATACGTGAATTTCGAAGCACAAAGTCAAAACAACAAATACATCCAGTAGTAATCACTACTTAATTTAACACTGTTGGGGAATTGGTTTCTGGTCTCCAAGACTTCAGGTTGGCACCAGTTACCATGGAAACGGCAAAAAGGCGGGAAAATGAAAGTGATCAGAATTTGATGACACTTTACATAAAGGTTGCTTAGAACATTGGACATTTTTTTTTTAAAAAGGGTTTCATTACGCCAAAAATCCAATATGGGAGTTCGTTTGGGAGACTTGTGTTTCGCTCTGTGAACACAGATACTACTTGTCATGTCTAAAATATGTAGACGTTTACTTAGTAATATTTCTTGTGTAACCGGAGAGCATGAATCACCTTACATAATCGACAGTTTGTCACGACCAAGAATCGAACCCGGAATTTCTAGCACTCCAGTCGGCAGCCTAACCGAGCGATCTTAAGAAGGGGGTCCTAAACGAATATACGCGAAATAATAAAGGTCTTGTACGTTGTACGAAAATAACCCTTCACCCCTCTCTAAGAAAATTGGCTATTAAAATGTATCTACTACAACGTGGGTAGGCTGTCCTGTCACACTTGTACAAAAATGACGAAAACACATGTTTTTACTGGTGGACTGATAGTTCCCGAGTGTATTCATCAGCCATGTAGTCAGTACTTCGGGGCTGACCCGAAAAGCGATTTCATTTGGAAACTTGCAACAACTAAATTTGTGTTAATTTTGTTGAAAACTATAAGGAGTATCTCCCTCATGCAAAGCTCTGTTTAGATCAGTTTGGCTTTCCATTTAGATCATATTGGTTATTTGTTCTCTATTTGTTTTAATATCTTTGAGTTTATGATCTTCCAAATGTTAAGATTTTATCTGCATTGAAGAGACATAAGTTGTCGAAATGGCCATATACAGAAACTAAATTTATAGTAAGTTCGGTATTTAATTATTTTAACGCTCTACTTTTCAACCAAACAACGCACATTAAATTATTTTATGTTGGAGATTAATAGGTTCTTATATGAAATGAGATCAAAGATCCTGATATCTTTCATGAATGTGAGAAATTATGTGTTTTAGAGTGAAGGGCATGGAAGCGAGACTTAATTTTTGATACGATAAGATGGATAGTTGAATTCATTTTGAATGACAACAGAACAAAATGAACTAAAATGCAAATATTGCATTATTTGCTTTTGAGAAAACAGATTTTTTTTTAAATTTCAAAACAACGATTAAAGTTTTGGGTAGGGAGATGGCCGGGGGATGGCTGTAAAGACATTTTTATGCACCTGTCTTGGTCAACATTTCTTCACTTAATTCAAGTATTTATCCTGACGACAAAAATACAATTCTATTTGTTTTCAGTATACTTGACAGCATGCACGACTTCATCCAACAGCCTATCCTCTAACCAAGTCATCGTGTTTCCAAGCAAAAAAACCTCCAGTGGAATAAATCGTGTGTCGTCCTTCCTAAGTTCTGGTACTTTTACTGCAGAGGAAGAAGGACTGTACTTTATATCGGCAACAATAGACTCTAGAACAAGCGGGGGCTTCTTCGATATATACAAAAATACCGGGAGACTTGTTCGGACCTATATTGGAACCTGGTACAGTAGCACATATTACGAATCATCGACTGGAACGGTTGTTGTGGAGCTTAACGTTGGTGATAACATAAATGTCAAAGTCGGAACCAGTATGTATGTAGAGGGAACATACTCTTGCATGTCCGTTATCAAAATAAAATAAAAAGTGCTCAAATTTATCAAAACTGGCATTCGTCTTTTCTTTTAATATGGTCAAAATTCTTTCAAATGTGTATGGCAAACCACAAAAATACATGTCAAACTTGATACAAATAGAGAAAACTACTATTCTGTAGTACTTAAAGTAACTCCACTTTTGGGTGTGAACCGAGACATTTTTCCTCGATTCCATCTCTGGAAAATTATGCATGTGCCAGTTTTTTCCATCCGGAAAAATAGACACGTGCTAGTTTTCCCCCATGAATGAGATCATTGTCAATTTCCACAAATGCCCATTTTCCCCTATTCACTTAACGTCATCAATTGTAACCGAAAGTCATCGAAATATGTAATATAATTGATTGTTCAAAGTTCTAACAATTAATAATTTTGCTTTACTAATTTGGTCATTTGGATGTTGTTTGCTTCCAATCATACATAACCCCTTGAATTTATGGGTTCCACTTATTTTGATTCGCTACTGATGAGTCATACATCGCCGAAATGGCCATATACAGAAACTAAATTATGTTTATTTTCATCGTAACACATCATACAAAACATTCCAACTCCAAAAGTTACAAAATTCTTTTATGAAACTGAACACAGGAAATAATATTTTATTCTAACGAGAGAAAAATTACCTTTAATAATAAAGATATGGAGTAAATGTACATGAGACAAGATCACATAAATGAACAGTCACTCAAACCTCACAGTGAGTTCAAGACGGTCCCTCGAACCGGTTTAAGCGGAATTATTTGTAGATGTCGATCAACGCTATATCCTCCTTTTTGTGTCATGGATGCGGGGTTAGATAAAAAAAACATAGATCCTCAGTTCTGTAATCCATTGCCCGACCTAGACTGAATATGAAAAACGAGACCACGAAAAAAAAAAATAAAAAAATATAATAATAATAACAAGAAAATAAAAATAAAAATAAAAAAACGACTATAATACGAACATAGGGATCTTATCATGACAATTGAAAGGAACCATGGCAAAGTAATTTGGAAGATGTAAATAATATGTTATTAACAGATGGACGTGATCGTCTCCTTTTGAAAGTAAGTAAGTGAAGGTGACATAATTTTAAAATTGAAATTAATGGAGACAAAAATCAAAGATATCATCTGAAAGCACTTGGCAATCATAGTCTTTGAATCCAGAAGTTTTACAAATTTAAGTAGTTCTTGTTGGTAAACAAGCCAAGATAGAAATTATATTTTGATCAATTCTACTTGACGAAAAAAAAAAACCAAGGGGAAAATAACAATAGTCCAATTTTTTCCAGTGGAAATAGGCACATAACATCGAAGTGCTTGATAATGACAGAGACTAGTGCTAAACTTACCACCAACAGAATCATCGATAAAGTGTAGATAAAATGAGCGGTTAATAACTTTGGACAAAAATTTGGCTACCATTTTTACGGAAATTATTGAGCGATATTTAAACGCGGGAATTGAACTCAGGAAAAAAATAATCATATTCCTACTGACACTTAATAAGTTTATACTAACTTCCATTTTTTGTTTTTCATGCCGTAATACATCTTCGCGAGCCAAGGGTTCCGATCCGCCTACTCCTCTGAAGAGGAGGCGGATCGGAACCCTTGGCTCCCGAAGATGATGGCCGTAAAATTGCTTACAATTCCGGAGAAAAAAAAATAATTGCACCGCAATTAGTCAATCAAGTTAATTTTTTCTACCTTGTCTGATCATTGATAGATATATGCAGCTTTAAAAAAAATGAAAATGAAGTGACGTCACCAGTTCATAAACCTCACCAAAAAGAAAATTGTGGTATTATGCTTCCTCCAAACATTTTGATTTTATCTGCACTTTAGAGACATAAGTTGTCGAAATGGCCATATGCAGAAACTAAATTTACAGTAACTTCGATGTCTAGTCATTTTAAGATTTCTTTAAGTAAGGCACACCAGTTTGGGTCATCCGTGTTAAAAAAATTATTCAAACGGAGCCGTCTTTTGCTGATTTACATTTTTGCTTTTCGGCTTTGTTTCAAATTCGATTAGGCATAATTTTATTCTCCTTTTAATAAATAATGACGTTTGATGCTGGCCACACTACATCAAAATGTTGTGTCGTATGACAAGTAGTAGGTATAATTGAGTGGTGTCAGATCTCGGACCAAGTTAAAATAACTTCTGTGAAGAAATGCATAGACATTCAAACCCTGATAACTACTTACATAATGGACAGACAAGAGACAAAAATGCACAAGGAACTTAAACGAGTTCAGGATTTTGTACTTTTGTAGTGGAGTTCTCTAGTGGATTGAATCCTGTGATCGAGAGTTCAAAAATATCTCACTAAGTGTCAATGTTACTTGTTTTTTTCTATAAATTCATTATTAAAAGCACTACATCAGTAACCGACTTCTTTTAAACTTTTTGTTTCCTTGCTTGTTTACATCACAGTTTTAATGAACTATGAATTGAAAAACGTGTTTTTTTTAATTCCTGTATCAAACAGCCCACTAGTCAGATTTGTCTGTCATGGAAAGTTTACCTTGCGTTTTATAGAAATCTACCGTTTCACAATACTGAGGCTCCATCCCGTGTATTGCACTCGATGGATGTCCTTGTTACTGGTTTCGGCCTCTTATTTCGATAATTTTGTTATGAGTATCCTTGTTGACTACTTTTGGATTATGGCTTTCCATATTATTTGATTCTTATACTGATGAAAGGTCATCCGTTAAAAACCTTGTATAGCATAACAGAATTTACAGCCTTTTTGGTATTTTTTGTATTTTAGAGGTTTCTCTTTGATATGAATTATCAATAATTTTGGAAAAATTTGAATTTCCGTAAAAGGAATTAGCAATGTTTTAGCTACTTTGAAACCTTAAGACAATGGTTTTACTTAAAGGTTTCCGATGCAATGTAAACTTTCTACATCATAACAAATTGTAAACAGTTAAAGCTTTTAAGCTAATGGGTAGCCATATCATTTGGTTCAATGTGAAACTGTTTCCTGAAAACATACCTCTCTATCATATTTAAAAGAAAACTTCTATGAACCGTTGAATAGTAGTTTCAGAGATCTCTAGGTGTTTTCCAAAGGGTTCAATGGAACAACAACGTTGGTCAACATTTAGCAAGTGAATTCCGTTTAAACCGGTGCTAGGGGCCATCTTGAACTTACTATGAGGTAAGAGTGTTTGCTCATTGTTGAAGGAGTCACGGTGACTTCAAGATGAAGAACAACAATGAAAGCGTTGTTTAATTTGCTTAATCTTATGTTTTATGCACTCTACCGGTTCACCTGATCTCACCCATGGTTTTTTATTGGGTTCGTGTTGTTCATTTTTGTATGTGTGTGTCTTCATTTTTCTTTTCTGTGCCGTACCCATGTTGTGTCTCTGTTTTTTTTTCCTTTTTTTGTTTCTGATGTTGCAATTGTCCTTGGATTGTTCGTTTTGGATTGACGGTTCGGTTCTCACTTACTTTACCGCGTATTAAGAGGGATTTTGTCCCATGTACATTTACCCAATATCCTTTTATTTGTTTATTATGTATCCACTGACGGTCACTTACGTGGCAGACATAACTTTTGAAATGGACCATCAAAGGCTTGCGTTTTGTTACATTTTGTTAAGATATGTCACATGATCCAATTATATTCAATGTTGGGTTAGTATAAAGATAACAAAAAAATCAGAGTGGACAGCAAAAAGGACCGTCAGTATTCTGTTTCATCATTTTCTGAGAATGTACATTTTTTATTATACCAAACTGACCGACACCAACTATCACCAAAGGTAGTGAGACGGGTGCAACGCGTAAAGCAGATCATGCTTACCCATCTACAACACCTGATACCTCAAGTCTTTTAGAGGTTCACACTGCTTAGTTACTGCTTTAGTTCATTTTTGTTTTTATGTGTTTTTGTCATGTTGTATCATTTTGTGTTAAATCTGAATTGCCGTGTTTTTTGTATTTTTGATTTTAGAATTTCCCCTTTCTATTACTTGTATCTTCGGTTTTCGTTTGCCAATGTATTCCAGAAATAGACAATAAACCATGATCATTTCAATTTTATTATAGTAAGACATGATTCGGGTGCCTCAACATACATTGAAGGACCAGTGCGAATTTTCACGGTATCTCCAACACTCAGTTCCAGTGATAAAACTCCACTTCCTGTTTCATAGTATGTACTGCTGTACCAACTCCCAACGTAAAACTGAGCCATGTTAGAGTTGTTTTTATAAATGTGATAGTAAGCACCAGTGGTGCGTGATCTTATAGTAGCGGCAATGAGATAAAGACCGGCTTCTTCTGCAGTGAATATACCCGAACTTGTTAGCGTCGAAATCTTTGAGATTCCAGATGAAGCCTTCTTAGAGGGAAACACTACCGTGGCACTACTAGACAGACTCTTTCCGGACGACGTACAGGCAGTTGCATAGGCTGAAAATAACAAAATTGTTAAACAGGCACGGTGGTCTAGCAATGATAGCATTAAATTAAAGTGGACATATCTTGAAAAACTCAGGTTGGTCGAAGCGCTCGGTATTGCTTCTTATGGAGTTTATTAAACATGTTGTTGTCAAGGAACTGTAACAGAAAAATTGATCTTAGTATGTAACACTGCTTTGTACTTCACAATAATTCTGTCCAATAATTTTTTTTCCATAAAACTTGGCCATCATTAGGCAGAATTAAACGTTTCCAATGTATGTTCTGTGTTGTTTTTGTCTTTTAGCCAACATGGTCCATTTGTTTTTTAATCTCGGTGCAATTATATTGTTTGCTTTATCTTAATAGGATTTTACGACATTGCAAAGATTCTGTTCAGTACTTATTGAGTTTACTAATGTATAACCCATGCCTTATTTAATTTCTTTTTTGTATCGTCTGTGACATTATTGAATGCTTTGGCAAATCAAAACGAAACAGTGATAATGTATTGAAATTCAAACTGTTAGTAGAAGAAGTAGAAGTGACATGCAGATTATCATTTCGACAACTCTAGTCTCTCTTTTTTTAACAACAGATAAATAACCTTATTGCACAACTGCTATGTAACAAATTACTTAGCATACAGCTTGAATTAAGTATCCCTGCTAGAGTTAGTTACTGGATATCCAGGGAGAATACTCAGAAAATATATTTTTTGTTAGTATTACAATTAAATAAAGAAAATTGTTAATATAATTAAATAATATTATAATGAGTAATATAATTGAATAATAACACAGAATAAACTCTTGTCTCTTTAGTGCAGATCAAATCAAAACATTTTAAAATCAAGAAATGGAAAAATATATTATTATACAGTGAAGATAACAGTAAACACCAATATGTATAAAACTAACTAAAATAATCTAAATTGAAATCAAACATCAGCTAATGAGGTTTGCGTGACTCCTCAGTTATGAACATTTTTTTCTGTTTTAGATATTGTAAGTTTAAAAAAAATCTAGAAATTACGCTATTTATTTACGTTAGAAGTATGGTATATTTTATTGAACATAGAACACTGAAAAAACATGTATTGAAATACACAACCACGGTTGCTTTATCGCAACGTGCATAATTTTTACAAAAAAATTATATACCAGTTTTATAGTGAAAAATTGCTAATGCATGATGAAACAACTTATTCTGTACAAGAGAAAAACTTTTTGATTAAAGGCTTCTAAACGTAGAGAAGAAGAAAATCTACCTTATATATGCGCCGTTTCGTATAGGCCTAACGTAATTTGGTATTGTTACAGTGGGAAAAAGGCAGGAAAAACAGAAAAATAAACTAAATAGGAAAAAATATTTTGCACGATATATCAACTACTGGTAGTTGGTATCTCATCATCAATCCATAAATCTCGGTAGATTGCAGTAAAGCTTAACTTAATTTGTTCAAGTCTTCTTGCTGGATCGGATCGGGCAACTCTCGAACGCATGAAATATTGCATTTCCATCTTAACGCCCTACTATAGGTTGCACCTTTTATCAAATTATGTAGCTATGACAATAAACTAAAATTCCGGTAAACAAATTTTATCTCGTATCCAAGAGTTAAATCATCTGTTGTCTTATTTCAAGTTTTTTTGCTTGCGAAATGGTAAGATCAGAACAAATCTATACAAGTTTTCCAATTTGATATCCACCAGCCCAATAGTCAGACTTGTCCGACATGAAATTTTACCTTACGTGTTATAGAAATTTACTGTTTTTTATCAAAATTCTAACCACTTAGAACTTGATTTTGTGTTTGTTGATGCATTACTAGGTAATATTGCATCCAAATAAATATAGTGAACATGATTTTACCTTTGTGAAGTTGTATTTCCATATTATTAACTTTAGAATTTGTCACACTTTGATTTCTAGTAAGCTGCTGAATCTCTGTCGACATTTGTAGGCTAACTTGATTGGCCTGATTCAGATTTTGCTCCAGAGTAGTCACTTTAGTCTGCAGTTGATCATGGCTCTTTTTCAGCTCCGTTACATAGGTTTCTAGCTGACTTCGGAGTCTTTTCTCTTCGACAACTAAGTCGATCACCCCAAGAATATGTTGTTCTGTCTGTTCTGATGTTGGACCGCTGTTGGATGTTTGAGAGTCTATAAGGAAGCCTTCTGAAAATACTAACAAAATTACGATTAAAAAGATAGACATGTTTTACAGTGACCACTCAGGCAATTTAATTGTATACTAAAACAGTAGTGTTAAAACAATGTAAATACCAGAGACCCTGAACACATGTTTTAATCTCATGACATTCAGCACTTGATAACACAATTTTGGTAGAAATTTCTGGAAATTTACATTAACAGCCCACCCACTAGAAGCATGCCAAGACCACATTATAGAACAATCTTAAATGGGACATGAACTGATAATTTCTCTCTACACTGTTTGTCCACAATCATATCAGAACGAAATCATGACGCAAGAAGACTCCAGTATAAGACTTACAACCAAGCAAACATTCTTTTAGTAGGCAGTTCCAATAATAAGACAATTCAAAGTTTTCCTCAAGGACAATACTATATTGACAAGAAATTGATAGTCACCATGGCATGTTCTCCAAATAAAATACATTTGGTTACTAATAAACTGCCGACTTATAATAATTTTTGAGGTGCACCTCAAGAGGTCAATAGTGTAAATTCGATTTTTGAAAAGTTTTAATTGTCTTTAATATAGAAATTTTAAAAAAAAAGTTAATGAGTATATTTCTGTCTTCCCTTATTTCGGCATTGTTTTAGTTTCTAACTCGCTGTTTGTTCTTGATCAAAACACATTTCGAATGTATATTTCTTTCAATTTCTATCCAAGTTTCAAACCGACCCCATTGCAGGCGTGGAAACATTTGTTCTGTCTGGAAGTAGGACAAATGAAACAAATCGCGTAAATATCATTCTCTGGATTTTTTCTTTTGTCTACGATTGAAAAGGATTCTGAGATATAAACAAATCAATAATGAAATTTCGTACATCTTGTTTCGCAAATGAGAACAGATATTTTCAGCTAGATTCACGCCTTCCCGTATTTGACATTACCGATTACCGATTATGACTTTACACTGGATTAACTCACTGATCATGAGTGTCATAGGTGCTGTATACAGAGCAGAACAGCTTACCATTTCGGAA
>MJUU01031237.1:86018-96897 GCA_002080025.1 Modiolus philippinarum
TTGTCAAATTATTTTTATGAAATTAAGGTATCAACTTCATAAATACCATCCAGTAGTATTATCTCTGATTAAAGTGTCATATGTAGCAATGACGATAAAAATGTTTAGGTGTAACTATTAACTGACAACTTCAATTAAGATAAGAAATAAATAATTTTCCCATTAAATCGGAAATCAAATTATAATATGATGAGTGGAGGTTGGGAATGCATTGTATATGAGTAAGACACCGTTCCAAATGTCTGTAATTGTAGTAGGTTTATCATGAATTGGAACTAATTTTGAATTTATCAGACTTTTTCAAATTAGGACACTTACATGTTTGTATTTGTAAATTAACTAAGCTGTGCACAACACAACTTTCATTCGTCTGTTCACTAGATTTTATTCGTCTGTTGGCTTTTAAATTTCACCTGTTTAGGCTGTTATCTGTAAAAATACTATTTTTAGTAACAATTTTAATTAGCAAATATCTCATTAACAGTTTGACTAATTAACACATAAAAGTACATGGACATAGATCAAATGGAAACTGATATATCCTGAAAATTTGGACATCGTGAGTGCAGTGGTTTTTGCAAACAAGCGAACACAAATTTTGTGACGGAACCCACGAGTAAAAACAATATATCTCCCACCTCTCTGAGGCGGGGAAATAGATAGATAAACAGTGAGAGTATATATATGATACACAATTCTGTCATAGATAAGAACATAGTGCAATTGAAACAAATATATGCTCTTAATTCAAATTACATTGAGATAACGCAAATATGCATGATACAATAGACTATATCCGAGCTCTAGAATCAGGATTTACCAGACCACGTCACAGTACAGGAAAAATTACGTCACAAAACCTAAAACGTCATGAAACTTTGTTGTTGAAGTACATTCTTGGTCACATGGGGCGGACACGTTTGTGACGTAGGGCGGACAAACAAAAGCTGGTGAATCTAAATACCAGAACTCGGATATGGTCTATTCTGTCAAAGAAAGGAACGCAGTGCATTGAAACAAATGTATGCACTAAAATCAAAGTACATCAAGATTACCTAATATTTTGACAACTAAATCGAGGACAAGGTCAAATGTTATAATTCTCAGAACTACTGCACTATCAACATTTAAACTTATACTTAATCTATTTTAAAATGATATATACCAACAACGTTACATACACCACTACAAGGACTTTTACATACAACTGTTTTGCAAAATTTGATCTCAAAATGATTTATATACTTTTTTTCTTGTTTTTAGGGCCATTGGATGGCTTCATACTGGACTCTTCGTCTCAAAATTCGAATGGAAATACACCTGAACAGACAAATAAGAATATTCTAGATGTGGTAGATTTTGTTGTTGAAGAGAAACGTCTTCGACATCAAATGGAGACTTTTGTGAACCAACTGAAGAACGACCACAACCAACTAAAACAACAAATTAATTCACGAACATCGAATCTTGAAGTAGAAAGAACAGAACTTCAAAAAAGACTCGAAAGTACTAGATCCATAAACCAGCAGCAAACGTCTGAAATCCAGCAGATAGCCAAGAGGTATAACGTTACACATGGAGATGAAGTAATAATGGAAAAGCAATTGCAGAAAGGTAAGGGGACGACCATTTGAATTTCAGGGGGATGCTCGGGCGATTTTGTCTAGAAAATTTATTTATTTTCACGTAAATCTCATTATTTATTTGCATTTGCAACAAAAAATCTATTCTTCAAATCATCATGTCAAGTAGGATTAGAATATTTATTTTTACTGGCACCAACATTAAATTATTTATTTACAAAATCGCCCTAGCCCCCCTCCTTCCTGAAAATCAAATGGTCGTCCCCTAAGTTATTTTAGCTGAAAACCTCAAACACCAAGGTTCTATAGAAGTGTTCTCTTCAGATCTTTTTTCAAATATTCATATTACTTTTTTCTTGCAAATAATGTTTTTAAAAAAAAAAACACATGGTTTTCGCGTTGCTATCGCTCAACAAAAAAAAGGCAAGAGATAGCTGTTAAAGTCTTTTGAAAAATTGTTTGTAATATCAAGGCGAAACCTAAAGTATTTGGATCCAAAACTGTGCAGAGCATTATTCTTTTGAGTTATTGCCCAAAAAGAGTTTTAGTTTCTGCAACTTTTGTGTTCAGGGAGGACGCAAGTCATGAGTGGCTAAAAGAACTTGCTTCCTAAAGTAAAAATGCACATCTCTTAAACATAAAAAAACTGATCCGCAAGACCTATCCTGAAAACTGTAAGATATTTACTTGAGACAAATGGTGTACTCTGCAAGCTGCGACTTCACGATGACGAATGTTAATATAACAGTTGTTTCATTGCATGGCTTTACCATGTACTAGTATTTTATCAACCATGTCATGTGCAGTAAATCTATACTCTTTCACTGTTCATATGAAAAATTAAAAAAATATATTCTTTGATATAAACTGTAGGGGATTTGCGGCTTTAAAATGATTTAACAGGGGAACTAGAATCATCTACAAGTTCTGTATTTTGATGAATGTGAAGAAACGTTGGTATAATTGAACAAAAAAAACCCACACAATTATGTGCTTTTTAGTATTTTTTTTATTTACTTTTGTAGTACACGTTACTGCCTGTTCGTCGTCTTCGACTAGCTACTCAAGTAGTCGTGCTATTAAATTCCAACGACAAGTATCATCGGGTGGATATTCTCGCCTGTCAAATTTTTTAAGCTCTGGAACTTTCACCTGTGAAAAGTCGGGACTTTATCTCGTCATGTCAACCATATCCTCATATACAAGTGGATCAAATTTCTATATTTACAAAAATGGCTCTTCAATGGTACGAACTTACATTGGCACTTGGTATAGCGGTAATTACTATGAGTCTGCAACTGGTGTTGTCATAGTTGAACTGAATGTTGGAGACACTATACGAATTCAAACTGGAACATCGATGTACGTCTATGCTCCGTACTCTTGCTTTACAATTGTTAAAATCAAATAAAGTTTAGAATTCAAAGTGTTAAGAAGTTTCGTTTTTTTTTTCACACAGTACATATTTCAAACTGGAAACACTGATCTGAATACTCTGACGACAAATCAAATAACAATTTGCAGAATAACAAGAAATGATCTGAATAGTTTGAAAAGTCTGTAACACATCGTAATACACTATATACGCAAACCGAATTTCTTTTGGTTTGATGAAAAAGAAAATATTGTCAAGGAATACTACAGTAAAAAGGGAGAAGTAGGAAACATCTAATATAAAGAATTCCAAAATATATAGCAAATGAGGGCAACAGCAAAATTACCATACAGAACTGTCAAGAGCCAAAATCCAAAGGGCAAAAAGGAAAACAGAGTAGGTGCAAAACCACCGGAATTGTCAACCTCAATGGTCCTGACTTGGTACAGGCAATTCAAAAGAGATGGTGGGTTAAACAGGTTTTATGGCACCCCAAACCATTCCCGTTCATTGCGGTTATGTCCAGTATCAACCAAAAAGTAATTGAAAAGTCGTAGACAGTGGAATGAAATGTTCCTCCGAGTATTAATTAAAATGAATCTTGAATTACAGTTCGGACCGAAACAGAGTCACTATAAATGAAGAGAACATAACACACAAAGATAAATCAATAAATATTGATCGTAACAAAACTTTATCATGGATAACAAAATACCAAAGTTACTGTTAATTTTCTGTATATGCGCATTTCAACAACTTATGTCTCATCAGTGCAGATCAAACCTCAACATTTGGAAGTCCATTAACCAAAACAACGTGTAAAAGCTGATAGGGAACAAATAACCAAAATGAATTAAATAGAAAAGCCAAAATTCATCCAAGGACAAAGCTATGCATGAGGGAGATACTCCGTAGTTTTAAATAAAATTTTGTAAAATTTAGACATTGCTAGTTTCAATAAAATCGGTTTTCGGGTCAGCACAGAGGTACTGACTACTGGGTTGGTGAATACCCTCGAGGACTAACAGTCCACCAACAGAGGCATCGGCCCAGTGGTAATAAAATACAAAATACCGAAGTAACTGTTAATTTATTTTCTGCATATGCGCATTTCGACAACTAATGTCTCATATATATAAACAATGAAGGGATATGAAGTGAATGCACATGGGACAAAGTCTCTACAAATATAGGGTTAAACAAAGTAAAATCACCATGAGGCCTTCAACAATGAGCTTTACTCATACCTTATAGTAAGTTCAAGACCAGCAGTTTGAACCCTACAATTCAAGTGGTCTAGAAAGGTAAACATGAATTGCTCAAAGTGTGGCACCGACAAATTTTATTTTAAGTCATAGTACGTGTTTGACAGTTTGGTAATCAACCATGGATATAATTAAAAATGTTTTTTGTTCTCATATTTGTAAAAAAAAAGGAAACATTGTAATGATTTGTCGAATCATAGATATATTTATGGTCGAATCCTAATGACGACAATAAGACTTCTGCAGTGATAATAAATACCGAAGCTACCTTAAATCTAGTTTCTGCCATTTCAATAACTTTTGTCTCATCATTTCATATCATATAACAACACTTAGGAAAGAAGGAAAATCCGACAGAGCATAAGTAACCAAAGGGAGTTTAATGGGAAGCCATAATAAGTTTTGAACAAAATTTAAAAAAAATTATATATTGCAAGTTCGAATAAAATCGGTTTTTGGGTCAGCACCGAACTACTGACTACTTGGTTGGTAAAATTTTTGGAAGCAGTACTCAGTGGTTAATACGTCATATTATATATATATATTATCGTTCTTTTTTAAAAAAAAAAGTGTATTAAATTAATATCAATTGTCGCTATTTTATTTGGTGTCTTGTATATGTGTTGTACATGTAATTATCTGTGAGTTGTCTTTGTACTGTATGTCCATTTATTGTTCTAAAAAATAAAACAATTACAAAAAAAAAAACCTCGGGGACTTACAGTAACAGCAGAGGCATCGACCCAGTGGTAAAAACTTATAAAATACCGAAGTTCCTTTAAATTTGGTGTTTGCATATGGCCATTTCGACAACTTATGTCTGAATATTGCAACAGAGGTTGAACATAACTTAGTGTGTTACTTGCTAAGACAGTAATTTTTCTCATTTGACAAAATCATATTACAGGCACAATTGATTTTCTATCTTCCTGTATTAATGTACAGCTAAGAACAGAGCTTTATACCAGTTATTAAGTCAGGTGAGTGGAAATGGTTTATGTTGAATATTTGGCAGACCAAAATGTACCCCTTTTACTAAGTGCGCGACTGTAGCTTAGGTACCAAGTATTTAGGTTATTAATTTTATTCCCGGATTTGACTATACCGATTTTGACATTTTCCTAGATTGACTGGCTTAAAGTGTGACAGGACTGGTGCTGTTAACAGAGGACATGCTTACCTCCGGGTCCACCTGATGTCACTCGCTCTCACGGGAGTTCACACTATGAGCGCCTTGTTTTGAATGTTGTGTTTTTATTTCTGTGTTCTGTAGCTGTCTAAGGCATTGAATTTCATCTCGTGTTTTGATTGGTTAATTTGATAATCATATCTCATCGAGATAGATAGTTTACGCGATGAAGTCTCGTACGAAATAAAATCTCGACCGAGATGAAAGGTTTTGACACGAGATTTGCATCTCGTGTCTTGATTGGCTAAATATAATTATTGCATCTCGCTGAAAACTTACAATCTCGATCGAGATAGAGGGTTTTACGCGAGTTAGAAGGTTTCTAGATTTCGAGATGAAAGGTTTTTAACGAGATACTAGGTTTCTCGTGCGAGATACTGGGTTTCTCGTGCGAGATTTCAATCTCGACGAAAAACCCTTAATCTCGATCCCGATCGAGATGATGAGTTTTTGAGCGAGAAACCTAGTATCTCGTGCGAGAAACCAGGTATCTCGTCGAGAAACAATATTTCTCGAATTTTTGTGACTATCGCGTGCCATAGCATTGTTTTCTGTGTTCTCGTTTTGGCCATGTCTTTGGACTTAGATTTTTGTAAATACAACTCCCGTCTTCAAGTAGCTATTTATTTACATTTGGCCGATGTCTCTACTGGAGGCAAACTAACCAAGTAATGTGAACTTCGGTGTTGTCCCAAAACTGTATTTGAATATTTCCAATATCTAAGTTTAAGACAATACTGTTTGAAACTAAGGAATAGCTCCTCATAACTAATTAGATATCATTAATTATATTTTCTCTATTAGCTTTCAGTAATCTCTTGGTTTCTGATCTGTACTGAAGAGAATAAGGTTGTGGAAAAAACCATCTGCAGAAATTAAACTAAACTGCAGTGTTTAGTGATCTTCAAAGAGTTTTAAAATATATGTTAGGTTCCGTCTTGAACTTTCTATGAAATACAAGTGTAACAGGGGATTTATTCCGGCAGTGCATTTTTTCCTTTTGGATAAAATGCACTAGGGTAGAATATCTACAACATCTAATTGACCAATCATAATGGAGTACTGATCATGACGGAATAAACACCAAGGTAGAAATACAATAGGTTGTATATATGTAAGACTCAGATCAACGTAGGGACTCAAATCGATATCCGATCCTCAGGACGTTGTATTATCAGATCGACGTCAAATGACATCATTTTCTCAGATCTACGTCCAGTTTAATGCATTTCTCAAATCAGCGTTTAGATCTATGTAAGATTTAAATTCTCGGATAGGCGTCCACATTTTCTCTCAAATATATAAAAATTATCGTTATACCTCTATCCGAAAACGGAATTGGATAAGTAATGAAATATTGAGTTTATTATGTAACGTTAGAAAGTCAGTGCAGGTGTTATTAAGTGTTTGTTTATTGCTGTTTAGGTGTTGTGCTAGATATTGTCCCGATAATACAAGAAGAAATCTTTGTGCCAGTGTTCGATATTGAAACCACCAGTTGACCTGACTAGACTTGTTAGGCACGGACCATTTTATTGTCAAGGGAGTTTGGCTGGGATTTTTTTTAGAAAAAATTTTTGTCCCAATCTTTGCAATAAAAAAATCTCTTTAACTAGCACATACCAAAATATCACATCCCTATCTTCGACGTGGAGCGAGAAATAATAATTCCAAGCTTACTTTTGTAGGTAAAAACATAAATATACAGTTACAATGTACATACACAGATTGTAAATATACCTATGCAATTATTGTAAAGAGGCATGGTGTATGTTTTCTATATTTCGTCAGTTATTGTGTACTTGTTCATGTGAAAATATTTTGCACTATCAAAATGTATCATTTTTGCTTTCTAACTTTATAAACATTAAACTATTTTTCGATCCATCTGCATTAATGCGAAATTTGCCAAGTTTTCATACAATTAACTCAATGAGTGCTTTGTTTCTTTAATATATTGTCTTTATGGTCTCCTTGTCCTTGTTTTTAAAGTTTATGCTAGTTGATCACCAAAAAAGACATGTATGTACTTCAACGATAAAAAATGACGTCACTAATAGACGTCGATTTGTGAAAGTGAAAAAGGACGTCTATTTGAGAATCTATAGGAAAGGACGTCGATTTGGGGAATTTACTATTGTGACGGGTAGGATGGACATCGATTTGAAAATCGGACGTCGAATTGGGGCCGGACGTCGATCTGAGTCTTACATATATACCCGGAAATTCTGCACGCCGGAAAGAAAGAACGCTGACATATGCAAAGCTCATTATTAAAGGTCTCATTGTGACTTAAAGATGAAGAACAACAATAAAAGTGTTGCTCCATTACTTTGTTTCTCGTATCTTTGTCTCATGTACATTTACTCCATATCCTTTCATTGTTTATTTAAGGTTTTATGCGGAAATAACATCAACAAATTTCATTACTCATTCACAAAATGAAGCTCTATCTTGGCAGACATCACAAATACAAGAAAAATGAACCGAAAACTCTCAATATGATCTGGTTGGAAAGAACTTTGTCAAAAATGATAAAATTTGCAAGTGTCGTCACTTGTGAAAATGCAGCTGTTATAATTTGAAATGTTAACGTTGTGTTTCCTTTTATATTTTCTCATTTCAAGATCTTGCTGGTTAAAAATATATTTCTTGATTCTTAAATCTCTGGATAATCTGACGTTCCTCGTGATGCAATCTCATTGATATGGACAGGTTAGCAACAAAGCAGTGTAAAAAATGTAGCAAAACATCAACTTTGATACATTTATCAGTATTGTGAATCAACAATAAAAGGGTGTGGAGTAAATGTTACATATTTATCGATATTGCAAGATAATTCGAAGAGAATGTGATAGTTTTTGTTGCGAAAATAAGCATTTTTTCAATATTGCGTTAGATTTATTCTTATTTTGACAGGAAACGCGTTGTACCTAGATTAATGATGATTCTGACTATATATATATACGTGTTCAATAATACCTTTGTAAACAGACAAGAGGATGATTAGATACACTGCAGCTGTTTCATAAGACTTAAGTATAGAAAAAAATACAACAAGGGTAATCTGGGGATTAGGATGTTTTCATCAATCAATGGACCCAACACAGATACAAGAGGCTGTCAATGGTGGTACACTGGAGTAAGATGTGAAAATAATGCAAAATTTGGACTTTGATCAAAAGCATATTGTTTAAGATTCATTTTTCAGTCTAATGTCGGAGAAAACGGGTGTTTCCGGACGGATTGGCCAGTCATATAATCATAAAATGCAACTTAACAAAAGCTTTGTCGTCTGTAGTTGGAAGTTGTTTGGTCACTTCCGTTGTTTTCAAAACAGGATTAGAATATCAACAAAGCAGATCTTATCTAATAGACGATATTCCACTTTCAAAATTTTGGGTAATTGTCGACATCTTACCCCGAATCTACTGGAAACTGGTACCTGACGTCAGTTGAGCGTAATCTAGGAATTCTCCTATTTATTTTCTTGACCTAAAATAAATTGGTTGGAAATGACCTGCCTGGGATAAAATGTTGATTTATGACATGTTCGGCTTTTTTCAAATAATAAATACCTTTCATATGTTGATTGAAAAATTTATTCCCTTTGCCCTCATACAGCGGGACGCCATTTTTACCCCGTTTGACCTCTTCGACCCGCCATTCTAATACACGGAACGTTCCGGAATTGGACTTTTAGAACAACGTTTATTTGTATCCAGTAATTTTCCTAACTTAGTAGCAAATATAGATCGAAGTCCATTCCAGAATTATGCAATAACTTTTAATACAACTTTACCAAATATAGTAGCCACAAAGAAACATTTCAAATCTGCAAAAATTAAATATCCTTAAGTTGCACGAGGATGTTTATTTTGAGAATGATTAATGTGTCAAAACATATTGAACATATATCCCATTTTCCCTGCAAATTCCTGTTTTGTTCTTGTGACGTCAAAATGCAATATTTTTCAAAATCTTTATCATGGATAAAATTGCCATAAGACTTTTGTTCGATTTAAAGCCGATAGATATATAACAAATGAAATGAATTAATTCATCAATTTATGCCGTGTTGTTTCAGATGTGACTTCCGCCCATCCCCTTGTCTTTTACTCTCCAGAGTTCCAGGTCATTGGTAAGACTTTCGTAAAGTCTAGCTGTAAGAACCCTTGACCCATCTTTCAAAATTACGTATTGTCATATTCTCTCCTTTCGAGATTGTGGTCATGGAGTTAGTAGTCTACCTGTATTGGGTTTCATTCGTATGTTTACTAAACTATAGGGGAACGGGACAGATAAAAGGGAGGTCTGGGTACCCATAAACCGGTTTAACCCTACCGCTGGCTTTTGCTAGTGCCGTTACTAAGTCCGGCTGTCTCGAGTTCCTATCGTTGTTTACGTTTGTCTGTAGTCTGTTATGTGTTTTTCCTGTGTAGTTCCCTAGTAGATTGTGGCATGTAATTATAATTTTCAGCTATTGTAGGAGTTTCCTATTGTCCCTTTTATTTCATTTAGTTACCCCGTGTTTCACTGATATATATATTTTTAATATAGTAACATGACCCCTGTTAATACACCCTAATCATGTGCACACTTTCGTAGTGTCTGTCTTCATCTTTGTCTGTTACTCCCCCACTAAAATAATTTGTAACACTTTCTTTTCCCCACTAAAATAATTTGTAACACTTTCGTTTCCCCCCCATTAGAATAATTTGTAACACTTTCGTTTCCCCCCACTAAAATAATTTGTAACACTTTCGTCCCCCCACTAAAATAATTTGTAACACTTCCGTATCTCGTATTTCTAATTTTGTGAAAATGCATTTTCGTTTTTATTGTCATAGTATTTGAATGATTAAGAAAAAAAAAACACTGTTTCGGTTTCGATTTATGTAATTCCCTATCATAATAACTCTCCATTTAAAGTCCGATATAATAGTTTTCTATTGTATTGATGTTTGCGGTTTAAAACTGGACTTTTATAAAATAAATATTAATCTAAATAAATTATCGACCAGTTTGTTGACAACTATTGACCATGTCATACCACGTACACTTTATTCTGGTGAAGAATGATTTTAAACTCTAAGCAGTGCGTTGTATTGGTGTCTGTTTGGATTTTACTTTTTTGCTTTTTTATATACAGGCAAAACAACATATGTAATGGTAGGCATTGTTTTAAGGAAGGCATTTATTCCAAAAATTTTGTTATTTTTCACCTTTATTTTTTTTACTTTTAGTATTGCATTTTCTTGTTTGTGTCAAAAGATTTAATACGTACATTTTTATATATTTACATCAACCTTACCATTTTATTAAACATAAGCTGACACATACTACAAAGCCTAGGACGTGCCATACAAAAAATGAAGGCTTCGCTTCAGAATTAGTTGAACACTTTAGGATTAGCAATACCATCCAAGAATTCGGGTTCTGAAACGTGATAATTAATTTTTACCCG
>MJUU01031237.1:97016-119190 GCA_002080025.1 Modiolus philippinarum
TTTACATTAAAAATTTGAATTTTCATTACGATTGTTTCAATTACAACAAAAAAAGGGACATTGTATTTTAATAAAATATGACATAATTTAAACATATCCATGTTATTTTTCAGAGACATCAGATTTAACGACAAGTCATATAGATTTGCAATCAACTGTGAGTATAAGTAATTCTGATGTTTGGCGACATTGTTTATCAACAGGTCGTTGGAATTCCCATGGGTACAAATTGTCCACCTCTCTTTGCAGATCTTTTCCTTTCCTGTTAAGAACGTGACGTTATGGAAAATCTACATAATGGAACCATACAAAACAGTAATCAATTTATTTCTATTTTCAATGATAACAGCAGGTTTATTTGTGCTATCCTTACTATTGACAATCCCAAGTTTTTAGATTATGTCGATGTCATGTACCCACAACAAATTTAACTTAATAAAGCTAAGAATGATTCTAAATATATTACTATCATCGTTGACTCTGGTAAAATAAAAACTAAAAATTACGATAAGGGGTGTTGTTGATTTCAGTATTACATGTACTAATTTCCCTTTTCTTGACGGCGACGTTCCTCTATCCCTATCCTACAAAGTTTATATTTCTGAACTGGTACGATTCGCACGTGTTCTTTCTACTCTTGACGACTTAATGAACGTAACCGTACTATCACTTCCAATCTTTTGCAGCAAGGTAACAGATTTCGTAAATTGTTAAATACATTTAAAAAGTTTTCATAGAAGATATTAACATTTGATTTCAAAATATAATGTTACTCGCAAACAGCTTATTACTAAGGGCACTTCTCATCCTCGATTTCACGGAAATGTTGTTAAAAATGCCAGACACTGATTAAAATCCAGAACAGCTTTGAAGTAACTTACATTCTTTGCGCAATAGGGTATACCGACAGAATATTCTGCGTGTGTCCGTTTAAAAGGCTTTGAGGTCAAATGACCTGAGGGTTGTACACGCATACTGCCCATTCACTGATACTGTCGATGTGTACTGAAATACATGATGATTCTACACCTTTGAGTCTTTTGATTGTTTTTTCTTCTGCAGTGCGACAATGTTTTTCCAGCAGACTAAGCTCCATTAAGCTAGCCGGTAGTTAAGCAGCAAGCACCCCTTGACCCATCTTTCAAAATTACGCTTTGTCCTCTTTTCCTTTTCAAGATTGAGGTCGTGGAGTTAGAAGTATACCTGTTTTGGGTTTAATTCGTATGTTTATTATACTAAAGGGAAACGGGACCGAGAAATCGGAGGTTAGGGTACCCATGAACCGGTTTAACCCTACCACTGTTTTTTTGTCTTTTGTTTTTTATTTGTGTGTCTTTTCTTGTGCACTTCCTAGGTACATTGTGGGATGGGACTGTTTTTTCTTGTGCACTTCCTTGGTACATTGTGGCATGGGACTGTGTTTTTCTTGTACACTTCCTTGGTACATTGTGGCATGGGACTGTGTTTTTAGCTCACCTGACCCAAAGGGTCAGGGTGAGCTATTGCCATCACTTGGCGTCCGTCGTCCGTCGACCGTCCGTCGTCCGTCGTCTGTCCGTTAACTTTTCACATTTTCATCTTCTCCTCTGAAACCACTGAAGCAAATTCAACCAAACTTTACAGGAATGATGTACTTAAGGTCCTGTACAAGGATTGCTCATTTGGTTCCGATCCGATAAAAAACATGGCCGCCAGTGCGGAACTCAGGTTTAACATAGGACCCTATAGGTAAATTTACATTTTCTTCTTCTCCCCAGAAACCGTTGAAGCAAATTCAACCAAACATTATAGGAATGATGCAATAAAGGTCCTTAAGAAAGATTGCTCATTTACTTCTGATCTGATAAAAAGCATGGCCGCCAGCACGGAAGATAGTTTAACATTGGCCCGATATGGGAAATTCACATTTTCATTTTCTCCTCTGAAACCACTGAAGCAAATTCAACCAAACTTTACAGAAATGATGAATGGAAGGTCCTTTACAAAGATTGCTCATTTGGTTCTGGTCCGATAAAAAACATGTCTGCCAACGTGGAACTTAGGTTTAACATTGGACCCTATGGGAAAATTCACATTTTCTTCTTCTCCTCTGAAACCAATGAAGCAAATGCAACCAAACTTTACAGGAATGATGTACTAAAGGTTCTAAACAAAGATTGCTCATTTCGTTCTGATCCAATAAAAAACATGGCTTCCAGCACGGAAAATAGTTTAACATTGGCCCTATGGGAAATCATCATATTTTCATCTTCTCCTCTGAAACCACTGAAGCAAATTCAACCAAACTTTACGGGAAGGATGTATGGAAGGTCATTTACAAAGATTGCCCATTTCGTTCCGATATGATAAAAAACATGGCCGCCAGCGCGGAACTTAGGTTTAACATTGGATCCTAAGGAAAAATTCACATTCTTTTCTTCTCTGAAACCACTGAAGCAAATTCAACCAAACTTTACAGGAATGATGTACTAAGGGTCCGTAACAAAGATTGCTCATTTTGTTCCGATCCGATAAAAAACATGGCCCCCAGCGGGGAACTTAGGTTTAACATTGGACCCTATGGGTTAATTCACATTTTCTTCTTCTCCCCAGAAACCGCTGAAGCAAATTCAACCAAACATTATAGGAATGATGCAATAAAGGTCCTTAAGAAAGATTGCTCATTTACTTCTGATCTGATAAAAAACATGGCTGCCAGCAGGGAGGATAGTTTAACATTGGCCCTATATGGGAAATTCACATTTTCATTTTCTCCTCTGAAACCACTGAAGCAAATTCAACCAAACTTTACAGAAATGATGAATGGAAGGTCCTTTACAAAGATTGCTCATTTGGTTCTGGTCTGATAAAAAACATGGCTGCCAGCATGGAACTTAGGTTTAACATTGGACCCTATTTGAAAATTCACATTGTCTTCTTCTCCTCTGAAACGGCTGAAGCAAATTCAACCAAACATTTTGGTCCTGAACAAAGATTGCTTATTTCTTTCTGACCCAATAAAAAGATGGCTGCCAGCACGAAACATAGTTTAACATTGGACTCCATGGGAAATTCATATTTTCTTATTCTCATCTGAAACTGCTGATGCAATTTAACCAAACTTTACAGGAATGATGTATGGAAGGTCCTCAACAAAGATTTCTTATTTCGTTCCGAGCCAATAAAAAACATGGCCGCCAACACAGAACATAGTTTATTTTGGCCCTATGGGAAATTCACATAAAAACATGGCCACCATGCAGAACATCAAAACTCTGCTGTTCAGCATTTTGTCAGGTGAGCGATACAGGCTCAGTGTCTGAGCTTCTAGTTTCTTGTGCACTTCCTTGGTATCTTGTGGCATGTGACTGTGTTTTTCGGCCATTTTAGGTGTTTCCTGTTATCTTTTTTCTATTTATCTTGGCATTGCAGGGGGTTCAAAGGGGCAAAGGGGCTCTTGCCTCATCATCGCCTTAATTTTAACATATCTTAACTAATAGTACATGAATATGAATTATTTATTGGATTTCACCAAAAAGAAGGTGCTAAGAATATTTCTCTGGTTTATCAAAATTCACAAATAAAAAAGTTATATGCAGTTTGATCGAAGCTTAATAAGTCAAAATGTAATAGTTTGTTCAACTGTTGTTACTTTTCTAATGATGATAGTTATTTCGGTCGATATAATTACCGCAAAACACCCCAAACTACCCCAAAATACCCAAAACTATCCCAAAACTATACCAAAACTGCCCATAACTACCTCAAAACTGCCATAAAACGCAATGATTTAACAAAAGTTGGTAAAATTCAACTATATTTTAATTTATATTTCGGTTTTCATTCAAAGAAATTGAAGTAATATGTTCCGTGATATGTATTTTTGAACTGTTTTGTATACAACGCACTCAGTTACTTGATATTTAACCCTAACACTTTCGTACATGCACTTTTTATTTTTCTAAAAAAGACGTAAATTATCATCATTGTCTGTTGAAATGATATTTTAAACATTTTACATTTTTTTTCAAAATATTAAGTTCAAGTTGATATCAATAGTGTATTAGTAAGATAAATCCTCAGCACAAATACACCATAACTGAAACAAAACAGACTCCAGTCTGCAGCAAAAGCGTAAATTACTAGTTCTTTGTAGAGTAAATATTAAACTTGAAAATATGAGTGTTATTTGCTATCTGAAAACGGGAAATAAAAGGACTGTGATATTTCTTACCTGGAACTTGTCACATGTCCATTTCAATACACAAGACATGTTTAATTTCGATCAAAAATCGTCATTAAAACGGGTTACCAAAAAGCAATTCTTACCCAAAATCAATAAAAAAAGGTTATAAAATTGATATGTTTGGTTTCTAAAGATATATTTTACACGGTTTGTATGTTTTGGGTAGTTTGGGTGTTTTGGAGTTTTTTGGGGTAAATATATGGTTAAAATTGGTTAAAAGAGAACATGCAACTCCTCTTTCACAAAACAGGGTTTAATCGTGTCTGGCAAATCCAAAATACATTTACTAAAAATAAATCAAGATTTCAAGAAAATTTTGTCCGTATTTTGAAAGACAAGATTTCCAATAGTTAAAATATTGACTCGGGTAAATAGCTAAGATCTTATCAACAATTTAAAAAAGAATTTAAAATAGAAAGATATTTAACTTTACATTGATAGAACTGATGTTATAAATTTTGTCAGAATTCGTATAATAAATAGCTCTTTAATGACTGTAAAGGATAGACATAGAAAACTTAGCTTAGACAATAGAATTTGTCAATCATTTCAGTATAAGATAAATTTCAGAATTTTGTACAGATGAAATGTGGTCTGTCTGACTCTGAATTATGTAGTTATTGTTTTGAGACTAATTAAGGAAACCCCAATCCGCTTGTTCAGTGAATGTCCTTTGTTCGCTCTCTTAGGCTGCAGTTTGCTGATAACTTGATGTCCAAGTGTGGCAAAACTTTTAATATTTCACCAGTTGCATGCACTCTTGGAGTCCTGTTTGATTCAGACTGTGAGATTCTAAACACATGTCTCATTATATATATGTTTGTAGGATTAAAAAGCAAATGATTAACTGGACAGAGTTGTTTAGAGCATTTAAAATATCATCGAAATATAGACCTAAAATCATTATATCTTTGTACACCAAGACAGGCACAGAACATCTAAAGAAAATGGGAATCTGTTAAAAACTTGTTTTTGGTCTGACAGGTGAACACATGTATTAAAAACATTTATTGTATGCTGCTTTTTATATGTAAAAATATAAACAGTTATGTTATAAAAGTAACTTGTATACAAATTTTATTTTTGGACTATATACAAACTGTTTAAAAAAATGTAAAATTGCATAATATTTTGTCTACTTATGTTTTGATCAATAAAATTTATGTGACAAAAAAATGCATTTAGCTCCTGGAATATTGCATAAATTAAAAAAAAAAAAAAAAAAAAAAAAAAAAAAAAGATTTTATTCTAGATTTTATAAATATGTCAGACACTGAGAAATTTTATTTTATTTTGCAAAGGAATGATGTGTAATGTGGACATCGCACTTGTATATGTGTGTCTTCTCTCTTTTATGCATGTAATTGTATTGTCTGTAATTGTTGCAGTAAAGGAAACAATAACATACTACACTATCGACCCATACTACACTATCGACCAAGTGCGAATCGACGAGACCATTATGATAGTCAACACAATATATGCTATTGTTGAAAAAGTAATTATTACTGTCGTAAACTTTATTGATTTAATGAGAGTAATAATTCCTTTATCGGAATCGCATCTATTGTTTAGACTCTGATAATGATCCCCTCGATTCGCTCTTGGTCGATAGTGTACTAGCAATTTTTTTATTTGTGATTTCAGATGTGCACGTACCCAAAACCTTTTAGCTACAAATTTTGTTATTAATATTTTTTTATATTTGAAATTTTCATTCTCTGATTTTGGTGAAAAAAAATCAACCCTTTTTCGCATAATTTGCACATTTAAAAATATTTGTTATAAAAATACAAAAATGGCAACAACAATTTGGCAAACAAAAATTAAGAATTTTACGAAAGGATATGGAGTAAATGAACATGAGACCATAACACATATGTTAACTCCAACTGCAATAATTTTAATGAGCTGTATGGCCATTTCAGAAATTTATTCCTCATCAGCAGCACTAGAACCCAAATAGAGGAAATCCATAATTTCAAAAAATGTTTATAATGCATAAACCAAACGAAACCCGAATAATCAGTAATATCAAATATAGCTAAGGACAAAACTACGATGGAGGGAGTTAATCCTTCGGTTTTAGAATTTACATAAATTTAGATAATAGTAATTGAACGAAGTGTGAAGGATGATACGCTTTTTCTATAGATTGACAAAACCCAAACGTGACAAAATCAGAGACTGGTAACAATTCCTGACATAAACAGTCATTGTTTTCTTTCTCATACGAGTGGAAAAGTAATACTTAAATGTTGCTCAAGAAAAGATCATTTACATGTTGACTGTCAAGCCTACCCGGCAAAACAGAAGTGCCAATTATCTACCGGGTAAATTAAATATTTTAATGTTTACTTACAGTTGTACCAAGAACAGCTTCCGAGGAGTTCCAAAAAAGGTGTAAATGACACAGAACCAATTAAAAGAGCCCAACAATTACACCAGATCTGTGAAAAATTACGCGATCTTGGACAGATTCCTGTTGAACTTGAACGACATAGCTATCAATATATGTATGTTAATGACGATAAGAAGTTTATCTTTTGTATGATGCCAAAGTTGGCATGTTCTAATTGGAAAAGGGTATTTTTAGCCCTTAATAAACAATTTCCAGACAAGGACTACGTGATGAATAAAATGCCAAGTAGTGAAGTTCATGTTCTTCATGCTAAATACAGTAAGACTCTCGCCAACTATTCTCCTACGGAGAGACACAAGAGGTTACAAACTTACAAGAAACTTATTTTTGTGAGAGATCCTTTTGAAAGACTCTTATCAGCATACAAAGACAAGATGTTCCGAAATGATAGCAAAGATTTTCTCAACATCGCTCAAAAGATAATCAGACTGAAAAGAAAGAATGTAAATAATACGACCGGAAACGTAAAATTCATTGAATTTATACAGTATTTAACGGATCCGGATACCTTTCAAAGTTCGTATCAAGAACATTGGGCTAAATATAGTCATTTGAGTCAGCCATGCATAGTACAGTATGATTTCATTGGGAAATTCGAAACTATGGAAACCGATGTTACTGGTGCATTTAAATATATGGAAATAGATAAAAATATTCATTTTCCTGACAGAAGTGCAGATTATAAAACTCAAAAAACTTCAGAAGTAGTGGATAAATATTACAAACAAATTCCAGAACATTATTTACGAAAATTGTGGCAACTTTTGAAAAGTGATTTTTTGTTATTTTCATACCCAAAACCAAATATTTTGTCTGATATAACAGATATTTGAAGAACAAAAATATCCGAATGATATGAAATTATTACAGCTTCAAAAGTTATTGGTGATCTCACAATCTATTAGACCAATTGTGTTCAAAATATGCTCAAATGTTTTGGAAAATCATGGCAAACGATCGATAGAGTATCTTCTATGTTATACAAGGGGATTCACATGAGACATGTTAAGATACAGACACTGTATAATGTTATATCCATTCATGCACGTACTGCTAAGATGTGTTCCTTGTTTCTTAAAATCATATTATTTAATATTGCTGTTTTAGTCGTTATGAAGGGTACAGTAGGGAGACTTTATCCTGATCAGCATGATCAGATATAAATTCATTAATCAAATTAGTTACGTAAACGTGCGTAGATTGACTCCATATTGTAAATTTTATTTAGGCTAAAAGAAAAAAACAAAAACGATAAAAAATATATTATTTTTAAATCAAGTTTGTAATTTTGTAAATTTTGTTTTGAAAAATGTGAGCAAAAGCTATATATAAATTTCGGTATAAGGTGTTAAAAGTAAAAAAATGTAAAAAAAAAAAAAAAAAAAAAAAAAAAACACAAAAAAAAAACAAAAAAAACAAGAGGCACTCACATGGACACTCACAAATGGCTGATACAATACATCGAAAACCGAAGCGAGAACGAGGAAAAGGGGAATTCTAAAATCATAAATCCAAAATCACGGCAATTCACATCCAACACGCATAGAGACAGTATGACAAAGACAAAACAAATAAACAAAAATGAACAAGAACGCCACATAACTAAAGTACTAGAAGTTTGTGTCCCTATAAAAACTGATGTATCATCAGGTGCTCCGGAAGGGTAAGCATGATCTGCTCCACGCTTCGCACAAATATTCAAATAAACCCCTGAGCTTTAAAGATTGATTGATTGATTGAATATTGTTTAACGTCTACTCAGCAATATTTCAGCTATATCAAGACGAGAACAAGTTTGTTAACAAATAATCACTTTGGGGTATGGAAAGGGCCATGGGACGGGAAATTCTGACTGCCACTGAAAAGTAGGGTGAAATCGTCAAGGGCGGGGAATTTAGCCTTGTAGCCGATCACCTACGGACCACCCCAAAAGAGCTTGCTACAAGGGTTCTTTAACGTGCAGGAAGCGTGGCGTCCCTTCCAACACGTGGACCTGAGTTTACATCCCATCCGAAAGATGGGTTGTGTATTTATCAATCCCGCACAACCACGGAATGGGTCCTATTTCTATATCCCGGGACCCTCGGGGTCAGCCTCCGTTTAGGAGGGGTCACACCCCGCAAGCCGGAAATACTAGGTCCTATTTCTATATCCCGGGGTTCCCTCGGGGTCCTCTGTTAGGAAGACTCATACTCCAAGCTCAGAGGATGCTGCGGGCCTATTCATAAGCCGGGACCGCGCACGGCGGGAGCTTTAAAGACCCAATTTTCACCCAATTTTTATGAAAAGAAACATTTATAATATGTGGTCTAACATTTAACCTTTTTTTCATTACTGCCTACCACCGCAGTAAATTAATGCGCATATGCAGAATCTAAATTAACAGTAACTTCAGTATTTTGTTAATTATCACCACTGGGCCGATGCCTCTGCTGGTGGACTGTTAGTCCATGGAGCGTATTTACAAATCCAGTAGCCGGTACTTCGGTGCTGGCCCGAAAACCGATTTTATTTGGAAACTTACAATATCTAATTATACAAAATTTTGTTCAAAGCTAAGGAGTATCTCCCTCTCGTATAGCTCTGTCCTAAGCTGATTTTGGCTTTACTATTTAGACCTTATATTTGTTTTCCATCAGATTTTACACATATTTCGGTATATGGATTTCCAGATGTTTTGATTTTATCTGCACTGAAGAGACATACGTTGTTGAAATGCGCATATGCAGAATCTAAATTAACAGTAACTTCGGTATTTTGTTATTTATTACCACTGGGCCGATGCCTCTGCTGGTGGACTGTTAGTCCCCGAGGGTATTTACAAACTTAGTAGCCGGTACTTCGGTGCTGGCCCGAAAACCGATTTTATTTGGAAACTTACAATATCTAATTTTACAAAATTTTGTTCAAAACTAAGGAGTATCTTCCTCTCGTATAGCTCTGTCCTAAGCTGATTTTGGCTTTACTATTTAGACCCTATTGGTAATTTGTTCTCTATCAGATTTTACACATATTTCGGTATATGTATTTCCAAATGTTTTGATTTTATCTTGAATGAAGAGACATAAGTTGTCGAAATGCGCATATGCAGAATCTAAATTAACAGTAACTTTGGTATTTTGTTATTTAGGTAAAAGATGGATCTACAGGACACAATTTACAGAGAATGTTATTTCCAATTGTTAAAATGGTTTCAGAAGAGAAGATCTTTGAATGCACTTTAAAGTTGCAGACTAGAAAGACATCTGTATTGAAAGGAACCATTTCAGAAACATTGTGATTAAGTTTTACTCTTATCAACCTAGTTGTTTCTGAGGAAAATATCTTTGAATGTTCTTTCGAAGGGGTCGAATGTTTAACAATGTTCCCTGCTATCGGCAAACTTTTGATGAGGGATTGGCGCAAAATACTGGGCTTATAAAGCACAGAGTAACTATTTCTGACTAAAACTATTGAGCTTCTAATAAAGTGTTCTAAGCGTAATGACTCTAGGTTAATTCCAAATCAACTTATATTTTTGTTCATTGAATATAATGCATGTAATAAGTTACCAAGATACAATAGAATATATCAAAAACTGTTTTGTTCTTTTTAAATTTCTTTAAAAAATCTAAGGGTAAGGCGTTCAATCGACAGTCGCGATATACTGAAATGCTACACTAATCAAAACGATCCTATGTTGTTGTGCAGCACAGCACAAATAATTTATGTACCGTCTACACTGCAAATTAAATGACGTTTTCTTAGTTGCATTACTTGTATTTAGTCTAAAGAGAGTTCTAGTTTACTAAAATCGTAATATTCGTTCTACAAAGTGACAGAATGCCCGACAATGTCCACGACATGTTTGTTTGGGGGAAAATGTTGAGAATCGGAGACACACGTTGCAACAATAGAACTTTCACAATGAATCGTAAGGACTTCTTTATAACAGTTGTCACGTAACATGTAAAAACACTAATAATTAGGACACCTAAACTCATATCAAGTTGATTAGCCCTTCTGTCTATATGACCGTCCGTTTGTGCGTCCGTCTGTCTGTGACAATGAAGTTGTATCCGGCGGCGAACTAAAACTTTTTTTTCGTCGTTTGATGTAGGCATTGTTATTTCTCATATCATGACAATTAGCAACTACATAGGATGCCTACAAAATCAGTTTGATACGTATAATTCTTTCAGTTATTCTTGACTGTCAACTGAATATCTACCAATAGTTTGCCGGACCATTCAGGACTGAAAACAGTTTCTCACATTTTAAGAGCCTGATTCAGTCTAGGAATGGTTTTGATTGTCGTAATTCTCCTCGTAATTGTTTTTGCTTTATATGCCTATTATGTTTTTCAAGTTGCTCGTTGCCTATTCAAATTGCAGCTTTGCTATAGTTATTTATGTTTTATTTTGTTTGCTTTTCTGGAAATATGTCAATTTTGGATAAATTAAGGCTTTATAATTTTTAGGAAATTGTCAATGATCAATAATAATAATAATTAATGATTAATATTTAAGACAGAATTATCTCGGTTTTACTAAAACTTTCATCAATCTTCTTCAAACAAGATTCAAAATCACTATTTATTTGGGAGTTTAGTGATTTAAGATTCAGCATGAATTGAATACAATTATCCTCTTTATTTCCAATGGTTCTAAGTTCTTAAATCAGATTCCAAAACTGTTTTGGATCTTTTTCAAATAAATCATGCTTTTTACTATCCTTAAGATATAAATTTCTCCTATAAATTGGCTGAAGTTTTAGACTCCCCATTGGTTTAGAGAATCACGTGATTACTTGGGTCACATGATCAAATCTTCAGACAAACAAAATGGCGAATCAGTGTCGAATGAGGGTTAAGTAATCGTATGTGTAAACTGATTTTGAGTCGGACACTGTTTGTCATTTTAGGAACTATAAATATGACGAATCAGTGTCGAATGAGGGTTAAGTTATCATATGGGTAAACTGATCTTGAGTCGGACACTTTTATTTTTAATCGTTTGTCATCTTGGGAACTAAAATTAAGGTTCGGATCCTGATTGCCCATTTTGATCCAATCCTTAGACAAACGATCGGAAAGAAGGAGTCAGAATTTCTTGGTAAGATTATTTCAACATTTTAACGTTTTTTGTAGAGACAAAAATGCCGTCTTTTCATGCAACAATCGCCGTTTGACTGAAATAATACAGTTAATACGGGTTAAGTAATCGTATGTGTAAACTGATCTTGAGTCGGACACTGTTTGTCATCTTAGGAACTATAAATATGACGAATCAGTGTCCAATGAGGGTTAAGTTATCATATGGGTAAACTGATCTTGAGTTGGACACTTTTATTTTTAATCGTTTGTCATCTTAGGAACTAAAATTAAGGTTCGGATCCTGATTGCCCATTTTGATCCAATCCTTAGACAAACGATCGGAAAGAAGGAGTCAGAATTTCTTGGTAAGATTATTTCGACATTTTAGCGTTTTTTGTAGAGACAAAAATGCCGTCTTTTCATGCAACAATCGCCGTTTGACTGAAATAATACAGTTAATACAAAACAGCCCAGTGTGAATGATACCTTTGTTGCTCCAAAGCTGTAACGGGAACGAGTGTGGAATGAGGGTGTGTAAACTGATTTTGAGTCGGACCCTTTTATTTTTAATCATTTGTCATCTGAAGAACTAAACTTCTGACCTAACAATTAAGGTACAGATCCTGATTGCCCATTTTCTGTCTTTTAAGATATGTTTGAAAAGTGATGTTTTCATTATGCGGTTGAAACTTATTCTTTGCAAATGACCATAATTATTCATTTTTCTTAAATATTTTACATTTTCATATCCTTTGGAAGAAGTTTTATATGTCGCGATATAGCTTGTTATAAATCTTAACATAAATATGTTTGAAAAGTCAGGCTTTTTTCATGGTTTACAAATGACCAATAATATTGATTTTTCTAAAATATTTTACATTATCATATCCTTTCGAAGAAGTTTTTTATGTCGCGATATAAATTTTTATAAATGTTAACATAAATATGTTTGGAAGGTAAGGTTTTCGTTATACCGTTGAAATTTTTTCTTTACAATTGACCAAAATTATATATTTTTCGAAAAATTTTGACATTATCATATCCTTTCAAAGAAGTATAATATGTCAGGATGTAACTTTTTATAAATCTTCACATTAATATGTTTGAAAAGTCAGGCTTTTTTAATGCGGTTGAACATATTCTTTACAAATGACCAAAAATATTCATTTTTCTAAAATATTTTACATTATCATATCCTTTCGAAGAAGTTTTATGTCGCGATATAGCTTTAAATGAATCTTAACATAAATATGTTTGAAAAGTCAGGTTTCATTATGCGGTTGAAACTTATTCTTTTTAAATGACCAAAATTATTCATTTTCATGGAATATTTTACATTATCATATCCTTTCAAGGAAGTTTTATATGTTGTGTTATAACTTTTTGTGAATCTTAACATAAATATGTTTGAATAGTCAGGTTTTCATTATACAGTTGAAACTTATTCTTTTCAAATGACCAAAACAATTCATTTTTAAGAATATTTTACTTTATCATAAAGTTTCGAGGAAGTTTTATAAATCACTATATAGCTATTTATGAATCTTTGCATAAATAGTTTCAAAAAGTCAGGTTTTCATTATGTGGTTTAAACTAATTCTTTACAATTGACCAAAATAATTCATTTTCTAAAATTTATTGCATTATTATCCGTTACAAAAATATAAAGTTTGCGGCAAATTTGCTGCAAATTTGCGGCACATTGATCAGTGTGCCAGAAGACCGTGCCAGAAGTGTGCAGAACAGCACCGCTAGTGGTGCTGTTCTGGCACACTTGCGGCACTCAAAACCATCTTAACCGGAAAGTTCTGGCGCACTTCTGGCACATAGAAGAGTGCGCCAGAAGTGTACCATAAATATCTGTTTGATTTATTGTAAACAATGGTATGCAAGAAGTGTGCCGGAAAGTTCTATTGTATTAGATGAGAAACAATGAATAGATAGTGCCAGAAGTGCACCAGAAACACACGTATGAAAACAAGTTAATAAAGAACCAATCAAATTTAGGTACAGGTAAACAACGTTCAGTTGTGTTTTATAGGAGACATGTTTTCTTGTGTAGTGAAATTGAAAAGGACTTTTGTAATTGTAATCAATGTTTCTGGTAAGTTTGAATCTTATTTATGCAATAGTGGTACACAAAATACAAGACTGCATATTCCAAGACATAAAAAACGAGTGATGATATGTTTGCATGCAAACACAAGTCACCCAAACCAGATTCCATACCCAACTGCTTTTTGAAAAATGCTGTGTTGTATATTTATCACAAATGATTGTAATAATGTGTTCTGAAATATTCGTTTCTATTCCTTATGTAAGAACTAGTGTCATTAACCCGTTATCTTTTCATTTATCAGTGTTAGTAGTACTTTGATTCACAGGTTAACACTTCATAAGTATATTTACTGGATTGCATCAGAAAGAAAGTTGCGTCATAATGGTTTCATAAATGATTCAATTCAAACCTTAATATGTACATTTATTGATACTTTAACGTGAAATAAAGCTTAAGGGCTGTGACCTTGACCTTTTACCTTGACCTCATTTTGAAGGTCCAGACTTCCTGAACATTTTGTACGTTGAATGTCCTTAAGTATCTTCAAGGGTATTTGAGCTATAAGCAAAAAGCACAAAATTCGGACATCAAATTCGGTTTTCGGTCCATAAACCGAAAACGGTTGGTCCGATAATTTTGGACCCTATGTAACAAATGTAGATCTTAAAAAGACACACATTTTTGCCATTACATGTTATCAGCTATATATTACGGTTTATGAGTTATTACAAAAACAAGGTCTAAGGTCAAAGTTCAAAGTGACCAATGACCTTTGACCTTGGCATTTTTAAATGTAACACATATCACCTAAACTGAATGGAAAAGGTTTCAGGTTTCTATCTCTTACCGTTTTCGAGAAAAAACATGCTAAAAGAGGTGATGAAACTTTCAAGGGGCATAACTCTTGAACGGTGCGTCATAGAATTTCGGTCCAATGTAACAAAGGTCCGTCATAACATTATAAACAATTTTGACAAACAATTCATCAGCTATCATTTACAGTTTTCGAGATATTCCAATCACAAGATTTGAGGTCAAAGTTCAAAGTGACCAATGACCGTGGTCATTTTTGAAATTCAAAGACCTTCTTGCACATCTTTTGGTGGTTGTCCACATTGGTGCCATGTTTCATTAAGTTTGGAATACCCATCTCTGAGATAATGTTTGGACAAAGTTTGAAAAATCCATTGAGGAATAATAATAATAACGAGTGATGATATGTTTGCATGCAAACACACGTCACCAAAACCAGATTCCATACTCAATTGCTCTTTGAAAAAATGCTGTGTTGTATATTTATCACAAATCATTGTAATGATGTGTTCTGAAATATTTGTTTTTATTTCTCATGTAAAAATTAGTATCTTAAGCTCATTATGTTTTCGTCTTTCAGTGCTATTAGTGCTTTGATTCACAGGTCAAAATATTTCTGTATTGCATTAGAAAGAAAGTTGCGTCATAATGTTTTCATTATTGATTCATCGATGAAACAAACATTCCAAGCTTACATATGTAATACGTGTATTCATTGATACTTTAATATGAAATAAAATTATGGGGTGTGACCTTGACCTTTGACCTTGACCTCATTTTGAAGGTCCTGTCTTCCTGAACATTTTGTATGATGAATGTCTTTTTGTATCTTCAGTGGTATTTGAGCTATAAGCAAAAACCCCAAAATCGGACATCAAAATCGGTTTTTTGTCCATAGGCCCAAAACGGTTGGTCCAATAATTTTGGACCCAATGTAACAAATGTAGATGTTAACAAGACACACATTTTTGCAATTACATGTTATCAGCTATCTATTACGGTTTATGGGTTAATCCAATGACAAGGTCTAGGGTCAAAGTTCAAAGTGACCAATGACCTTTGACCTTGGCATTTTTAAATGTAACACATATCACCTAAGTTAAATGGAAAAGGTTCCAGGTTTCTATCTCTTACCGTTTTCGAGAAAAAAACATGTTTAAAGATATGATGAAATTTTCAAGGGGCATAACTCATGAACGGTTCATCACAGAGTTTCGGTCCATACGTAACAAAGGTCCGTCATGACCTAATAAACATTTTGTCCTACAATGTATCAGCTATCATTTAAGCTTTTCGAGAAAATTCAATCACAAGATTTGAGGTCAAAGTTCAAAAAGACCAATGATGGTGGTCATTTTTGTAATTCAAAGACCTTCTTGCATATCTTGAGGTGGTTGTCCACATCGGTGCCAAAATTTGATTAGGTTTGGACCATCCAGTTCTTAGAAATTGTTTGGACAAAGTTCATAAAATTCATTGAAGAATAATAATAATGCATGCAAACACAAGTCACCCAACCCAGATTCCATACTCAATTGTTCTTTAAAAAATGCTGTATTGTATATTTACCACGAATAATTGTAATAATTTGTTCTGAAATATTTTTTTTATTCCTCATGTAAGAATTATATTCTTCAGCTCATTATGTTTTCGTCTATCAGTGCTATTATTGCTTTGATTCACAGGTAAATTAACCTGGATTGCGTCAGAAAGTTGCGTCATAACGTTTTCATTATTAATTAATCGATGAAACCAACTTTTCAAGCTTAATATGTGTATTTATTGATACTTTAACATGAAATAAAGTGTGGGGTTGTGACCTTGACCTTTGACCTTTACCTCATTTTGAAGGTCCCATCTTCCTGAACATTTTATATGATGAATGTCTTTTTGTATTTTCAATGGTATTTGAATTATAAGCAAAAAACCTTAATTCGGGCATCAAAAATCGGTTTTTGGTCCATAGGCCCAAAACGGTTGGTCCAATAATTTTGGACCCGATGTAACAAATGCAGATCTCAACAAGACACACATTTTCCCCATTACATTTAATCAGCTATCTATTATGGTTTCTGAGATAATCCAATAACTAGGTCTGAGGTCAGAGTTCAAAGTGACTAATGACCTTTGACCTTGGCATTTTTAAATGTAAAACATATCACCTAAGTTGATTGGAAAAGGTTCCAGGTTTCTATCTCTTACCGTTTTCGAGAAAAAACATGTTAAAAGATATGACGAAATTTTCAAGGGGGCATAACTCATGAACGGTTCATCATAGAGTTTCGGTCCAAACGTAACAAAGTTTCGTCAGAACTTAATAAACATTTTATCAGCTATCTGTTTCACTTTTGGAGATAATCCAATCACAAGGTTTGAGGTCAAAGTTCAAATTGACCAATGACGGTGGTCATTTTTGAAATTCAAAGACCTTCTGGCACATCTTGGGGTAGTTGTCCACAACGGTGCCAAGTTTCATTAAGTTTGGACTACCCATCGTTGAGATATTGTTTGGACAAAGTTAAAAAAATTCATTGAAGAATAATAATAATGAAAAATAATAAGAAACAGAGTAAACACAATAAGTCACCAAACTTCGTTTGGGTGACTTAATAAGAAACAGAGTAAAAACAATAAGTCGCCAAACTTCGTTTGGGTGACTTAATAATACACAGATCAGATATACATGTATATGGAGCTTATCAATCAAATTGAGCTTCATTGATTTGCTGCAAACAATATAAAGTATTTACAAGATAAAATCATAAGACCCTGCTTTACAGCTAAATATATATAGGTAGTGCACTTTACACAAATCTTTGATTAATGCTAGTTTAGCTAGATAATTGTTATCCCTGCAATTTAAATGTGAGTTTGGAATAATGTTGTTGTCTCTGTTTGTCTGTCTGTCCACAGCATTTTACTTGCGACTAAAACATTCTTTTACATTTCTGGATCGATTAGTCTGATTTTAATGAAGAATCATTGCATTAAGTGTACAAAAAGTTTTAGGAATTTCGATTCCAGTTCCATCTTTGGAATTGTTTTCCTGAAAATGTCTGAGATTTTTTTCATTTTTGCATACAGTCATTAGATATTTTATCATTTTTGTTATATCAAAATATTGGTAAATTTCGTGAGACTTAAATATCTCTTGGAATATTGACTAGCAGCCATACTTTTTTACACCCCGCCACACATAGTGGCAAGGTATTATATGATACCCTCAGTCATTTGTCCGTCCCTCTGTTCGAACGTCTGTCCCCGAAGGTTTCAGACTGATAACTTGTGAACGAATTAACTCCAAACTTGGTATGTATATTGTTTACCACAAAACTCGGGTCAAGTTCGATTTTGGGTTCAGAGGTCCAAAGGGTTCATGAGTTTCGCCCCTTGAATTTTTTTCACTTTAGGGTTTCAGACTGATAACTTGTGAACGAAATAACATAAAGTCTTCAAACTTGGTATGAAAGTAGTTTCTAAGACCAAAATTTATTTTTGGTTCAGAGGTCTAAGGGGTTCTGGAGTTATGCCCCTTGAAACTTTGAAAGGAGTAGGGGCGATAAGGGCTTTATTTGGCCTGAAAAATAAGTTTGGTTGAATTCAAAGAATTTTCTCATTGAAGTATTCTGTGGGTATGGCTTTTCAGTAAACAGTAACAGTTCTCAAATATTGATGTATGATGACTGAGTTCTTGAGTCTAGAAGAAGGGACAAATTGAAGATTTTGTCAAAAAATGATAAATTTGACTACTTTTCCTGTATAGGAAATATAGAGCACATGCAAGAACCACAAAAATATTTATGAGAGGTTCAATTCATTTGTACCAATAAGTTGGATCTTGAATGTGCTCGATATTTCTGGTAGGAAAACTGTACGAAAATCTGTCAAATTCGATATATTTCTATGAAAATTCTCAAAAGTAGCCTTTTCATGACGTCAGAACTGTACCTATTGTGACGTCATTGGTTCTTACTTTTGTATTTTTCTGTTAATGGGATCTCAACTTTGAAACGAACACGAAATAAAATTTTGAGGGGCAACTTAGAAATTCACTGGAATCTTGTATAAAGTGTAGAAAAATCATAACTGTCAACAGACGAAACTGGTTTTTTGTTGTTGTTGATTTTAATTTATCTAAAATTTCAATGGAATTTTTAAGTATTATATGTATGTAAATTTTAATACTAGCATGTACTAAAAGATTTACTGACTTGTACATTTTTTGTTCATTTTTCAACATTCAATTCAGAGGTTAAAACTGTTACTTATTCCGACAATTGACGATAACATGTCTGACTTTCTTTGACTCATAAGTGGAGTAGAAAGTAAACAATGTAAAAAGACTTACATGAGTCTTCAAGGGAACCACAGAATCGATGATTTAAGCTACAAAATCTAGACATCTTTCATTATTTGAGTTTTGCCATTTATTTATAAAAAACAAAATAAAATTGTATAATTTGCCACGATTGAAAAGTAAAAAAAAATGTACAAATTAAAAAACACATAAAAATGAAAAGAAGGGAAGACTGCCCAACGTTTCGACCTTATGGCCTTCGACTAGGGCTGAAATACGGAGAAGAAAATGGAAATGACGAGAGAAGGCAGACATAAAGACGTGTCACAGATATAACCTGTAAAAATCGTGCCAAATCTTGAACTTAATCAAAAACGAGAAATAAAACATTAGTTATCTGTACTTTGCAAATTTTATACTTCAATACATAAATAATTTCATAAAATAGACTGCTTCTTGACATTCATGCCAAAGGTCGAGCAGTTCCCAGAAAATGGATGATTTTTTTGTGCAAGGAACTGTCGTTGTTTCTCACCTGCACTAGTTTTTATAAGGACAGTTACACGCATGTCCAGTATGCTGTGGTTAGCTCGCCGAAAATGTTCACCTACTGGGCAATTCTTTCCATTGGTGACGCTGTGTTTATGTTCGACGAAGCGATCACCCAATCAACGGCAAGTCTCACCCACATAGATCATCTTACAGCGTTTACAGCCCACAGCATACACTACATTTTCAGTAGTACACGTGAAACCATTTTTTAGTTTGAAAACGTTAGACGACTCTACTACTTCATCGGCTTCCCAAGTAAAAGGACAAGTCAAACAGCGAGATCGTTTACATTGTCTAGTGTCCTTACATTTACAGGGAGTTTGGGGAGTAGCACTCTTGAAAGAAGTAGTTACAAGGTGCTGTTTTAGACTCATCCCTTTTCTTAAGGCTTCAATGGGAGGCGAATCCTGGAAAACTGTCCTCGAGAACTATAGATTTGAAGTTGCGAATCAAAATGTTGTTTATATGAATTTATAAAAAAAATCGCTTTAATTTTCAATCCCGAATTCCCGAAAGACAAATGTGCCCTTTCCTTGATCCCGCTTTATTTTAATCCCGAATTCCCGGACAATTTTTCAGCAAATCCCGAATTCCCGTTCAAAAAAATCCACGATCCCGGCGTCCCGGAAAAGGTCTTCCCGGCCCTCTTAACTGTAATCAATATGAAAGCAGGATATCACCAAGCAGAAATTGTTGAGGAACGTAAATAGAGGACAGCTTTAACTGTCGGTCCACTAGGTCTCTACGAGTACAATAGCATGAAATTTGGGTTAACCAATTCTCATACGACGTACCAGAGGATGTCTTCAGGATTACTACTTGGTCATATGTTGCAATTCATTAATGACGTCATCTATGGAGAACATCTCGAACGCCAGAAATTAGTATTTCGCAGAATTGGGGAAATCAACCTTAAACTTTCACCAGGAAGATCTTCGTTTTTCTAACCACGAGTGGAGTAGTATTGGCCACATAATGTCAGAAGATGGAAAAGAGACAGATACCAGGAAGACAGAAGGAGTCCAGTCATAGCATACGTGTACCGAAAACACTAAGATGTACTGCGTTTCATCAGTTTCGATGGATATATATTCGACGCTTTATCAATCACTTCATCCAGATAGCGAAACCTTTGACAGAACTAATGCCATCACCAAGACCAAAGAAAGGAAGAAAGGCAAGAAAGAATAGACAAATTGAACATGGGAAGAGAATGAAGATAGAGCTTTCAATTTACACAAAGAGAAACTGCTGTCAGTTCCAATATTTAGCTATAGCGACTACAGCAAGCCTTCTACACAATGGTGCTTGCAGTATATATTGATAATCCAAGAAACATTAAAGAAGAAATCAAAAGCCTGACAAAAAGGGTTTGAAAGGAATCGTGCGTAACTAACGCTCTCCTAGAAGACATGTATCGTCTACAAGACATTAGTCCTGACGCCCCATTTTCAATTAGACAAAATTAAGATGTTATCTGATTCCTATTGATAAGCCTAAACTTGGGGCAAATCATAAAAATATTTGTTTGCTGTTAAACGCCCTACTCATAAAAATCTACCCACTCAAAAACTTTTTATTGTCATTTCTCAGAACACTTTATTTTTAGCACATTTTCTTTTAAATTATAACCACTTTTTGACTTATTTCCAAAAAATCCACCCACATCCAAAACTGATAGTCGATAAACAGCAAACAAAATTTTGTTAAGGATGACATGAGAAAAGAAAATCTTCATCTTCGTTAGATGCAGAATCTGCTCCACGTACATCTAGACGTCCCCGGTCTCTCCTTGTAGTACTGTGTTGTTCTCAATTGACAAGTGCATATTTTGAACCAAGGAAACGATCAAAGTGAATGATGTCAAACAAACAAAAAATGACAAAGTGTACAATAAAGAAGAGTCCATTAAATAAGCAGTTGCCAAAAGACGTGACCAAAGACTGACTTGTATAAGTTTATTATATTGTCTATAAAGTTTATAGTAGTTGGGGAAAATCTACCGTATAATCTTCCTTGGGATATGACCTTTTTCCTGAATCTTCTGAGATCAGTATGAATCCACTTTTTGTTCTTTTTTCCCTTTCCTTCATTTTGCTAGGTCTTGAAAGAGAAAATTTTGCAGCTGTAACCAGGATGTCATTAAAATCATACAAAACTTTCATTTTACATCCTGATGATGCATGTTTGGAAATTTCTTGAAATCTGTTAATCTTTTTACTGTACTTCATTTAGATTGAGAGCATATTGAATTTTTTCGCCAGATTCTTCTTTCCATTTAAAATTTAGAGGCATTTCCTTTGTCATATAAACTCCTGAATCATTCCGGTCAATTTTAAATTTTGCTAATATTTCCCATGATATCTTACAATGGCAAAATGGCAAAATGCAAAAGACCAAATTTGAAATCATTCCCACTCAAACTGCAACGAAAACTTCTCATCCATAGTGGGTAATAGTAAACTTCAACATATCGGCAAACAGGGAGTGGTAATACGGCAGACCTCAAAATAACTTACACGTTACAATTCATTATTGTAAAGCTCCAGAGCAAATTTGAAACTAGAGTTGTCGCCGAATGGCAGCCAGTGATACCCCCGCTTATTGAACCATGAATCAATATGGCAAGTGTAAACTTAAGTGTATGTGGACACAATACATTTGTGGACACAGTACAAATGTGGACACAATACAAGTATGGACACATAGATATACCTTCCCTCTTTTTCCCA
>MJUU01031238.1:16575-87179 GCA_002080025.1 Modiolus philippinarum
GGAGATGTGCATGAAGGAATATAATTATTGTCCGAAAGCAGGAAGGGGAGATAATCCGACTTTGACTTTTCGTTGATTCCCTATTTATGGGTTACCTCGTAAGCGCAACTCCTCTTAAACCACTTAAAGGATTTTGATGAAACTTTACACAAAGGAAGGACACTATATGGAGATGTGCATGAAGAAATATAATTATTGTTCAAAACCAGGAAAGGGAGAAAATTGAACTTCGACTTTTCGTAGATTCCCCGTGTATTGGTTACCTCGTAAGCGCAACTCCTCTTAAACCACTTGAAAGAATTTAATGAAACTTTACACAAAGTAAGAACACCATATGGAGATGTGCATGAAGGCATATAATTATTGTCAGAAACCAGGAAGGGGAGATAATTCAACTTTGAGTTTTCATTGATTCCCTACATATGGGTTACCTCTTACGCACAACTCCTCTTAATCCACTTGAAGGATTTTGATGAAACTTTAGACAAAGGAAGAACACTATATGTAGATGTATAAAATGTCAAATAGGCTGAAAAGGGTGAATTTTATATTTGTCTGATTTAGACAGAGTGTTTTCATTGGAACCCTTGTGAAAAGTTTTTTCTTGAAGATTATATCATTGTGTCCACACTTGTACTGTTTCTGCACCTGTACTGTGTCCACACAAACTTAATTTTACACTTACCATATCGATTCAGGGTTCAATGAGCGGGGGGTATCTTTGGCTGCCATTCGGCGACAGCTCTTGTTTGTCATATTCTAAACCTTGCTGACGCTCGGGGCAAAATATTTGCAAAAACAACTCGAGCCCATATTTAAATGACAACAAAGTATGGAGGCCATGTTTTATTGTCGCCTGCTTGAAGCAGTCGACACAATGGCTCTTTTGTAGTACAGGCGACACAAGTGTTCCATGGCACACCAATCAATTTTTTTCTGAAACAACCACTTTTGAACAGGACCACTTCCAGCAGTATTAGTCATTGGCAAAAATATACTTTTATCCGGTCGACATACAAGTATATTTAAGAGTGCTTTTCTGTCTAAATTGAAACATTTTCACAAATAGCACAAAACATTTAATAATTTTATTCAGCAGTTCGCAAAGAATTTTAGTGGCTATTTATACCTCAATTGAACACGGCGTTGAACCTGACTTAATTGTAACTCCACTCTTACATTTACACTTTCATTTTATTTCGACTTCCTACGACTTTCTTTGGAGCACAAAGTTCTTTTTCATTTGTTGGAGGATATAGAATCGCCCGATAGTATAAACTTATCACCTTATATATGTGTGTGTGTAATAGATATAGTGGGTCTCTTATCATATTCGAGGGACGCATGTCCCGAGAATATGATAAGAGACCAACTATATCTGTTTTACATAGGAGTTATAAATAATGGTTTCGTGTCATCTTCAGCAATAAAATGTTTCAAGTAATGAAATTAACCAGATGTAGCCAAGGATGCTATGCAATCAACACTTTCGAAACGTATCTTAATTGTTCAAATTTAATTGTCGCTTATCAGTACGAGCTGTATGATAATTATAGTCTTGCTTTATCATGTTTTTTTATACAGTTTTATTGCCAAAGCCTGCAAATTTCACTGATAGAAGATAACTAATCTATGTATATATATATAGTATGCTAAAATGATCTTAAAGTATAATCAAATAACCTGTTGATAGCTGAATGACAACTGGTGGCATATGAAATTGGGTTTGTGGTATAACGAAGTCACTGTTTTATTGAAATGGATATGTATCGGGGAGGCTGGTCAGACCCGATCAAATGATTATGTAATATGAAATGATCACAACAAAATACTGTAGCAGGTAGGGGAGATACACTTTTCGTTTAAATACATTTTTTACAATTTCTCCATTTGAAACGTGATCTTTAATGCTTATCATTACCAAGGGCCCAAATTTCAAAATAGCTAAAAAGCCAAAAAAAAAAAAATCTAGACTGTCTACCTTGCATGACACTTAAATCTTTTAACTAAAGTGAAGTGACCTGTCAGCACCCATATTTTTTCACATGTTGATAAGAAGTGGGAATAGGTACATCATTTTTTTTTCTCTCAACTGAAAGCAAGACATAGGCATACAAAGTTTTTTTGTGATTATGTGAGTTTCCCTTTTACTATCACTATTTGATATGAAGGTTGGTCTTAGGTAGTACTTGATAGTGTGTCTTATGGAATTTTTTTATGGTTTAGTGAACATTTAATGTCTTATGATAAAGTCAGTTTCTGTGTAATGTGGAAATTCGGTTATATTGTGTATGAGGGTTGGTCTTTGGGTAGTCTGCCATATAGCTTTTGTCTTTTTGACGTATAGTTTCACAGTCTAGTGAACACATCTAAGTTTTGTTGTTATTAGTATATAGGTCAGTTTCTAAGTAATCTTGGTAGGTCAATTATATTTGATATGTAGGTTGGTCGCTGGTAGAACAGTCTATCATTGACCTCAATTTCACTTTCTAGTGACCATGGTAAGTTTCTGATTAGAAATGTTTCGAAATAACTAAATAATAAAATGTTAGATCAATGATACGTGGTATATGGATTGGTCTTGTTTAGTACATGGCAGTCTGCCATATGACTTTCGTTTATTGCATCAATTTAACAGTTGAGTGAGCATATTTGGTTTCTCATGATCTAGTGCAGGTAGGTCGGTTATATCATGTATATTTGGCATAAAGTTTGGTCTTTGGTAGCACATGACAGTCTCTCATATTGCTCTTGTCCTTGACCTCATTTTACTGTCTAGTGAGCATGTATGGTTTCTCATCATCTAGTATTGGTAGGTCAATGATTTCTGGTATATAGGTCTTTGGTAACTTGGTAGTACCTGACAGCCTACCATGTGCGTTTTGTCCTTAACTTCAATTTTATGGTCTATTGAGTATGTTTGGTGTATCAGTATATATATTTGATAGGTCAATGATATTTGGTGTTAAGGTTGGTCTTGGTTAATACGGCATGCACGATTATGGTTTTGTCAGTTACTCCACTTGCACAGTCCAGTGAGCATTTTATGTTATCCTCATTATGTCAGTTTGATGTGTCACATCACGTTAGCGGCCTAGCACTGACGAGCGATACATCTATTAAAGAGCACACTTGTTTTTAAGTTAATATAAATGTATATTGTAGTATACAGATATGCAACAGCTACATAGGATCGTGAGCAGAAGCATTTTATCGAAAAATGGCTATGTAGTGATGTAGAATTGACTTGTTACCACTGGTCATTGCTCGAATAAGTGCTGAAACTTTCTTCTTGTGGAAATCTCTACCAACCGTATACGAAATACAAGTATCTGCATCTAGGTAAGTAACTGCATGTCTAAATATTTATTAGAGAAATAACAGAACATTGACATAATTAATGATATTAATTTACTAACATAGATTCAACGTTTTAATGTAGATAGACACTGTTGCGCTGGGCAATGCAGTCGTGCATTTCAAAAATACAGAGTCGAATACGGGTTCTGTTTGATTTTTTGGCCGGAACAGTCATTTTACAGATTTGCCTTTGTGACGTAATAATTAACTAATGTGGAAAATAATATTTAGTCTACTTTGCCGCGAATTAAATCCCTTTTCCCTAAAATAATGTTTATCAGGGAAACTTTGTAAACTATTTCCGTTAAAATTATGCTTTATAATTCCAAGATATGTAAAACATGCTTTAGACAATTCATATTTCCTGTCGCTCTTTGAAAATAATGCCATCACAAACTTTGAATCAGAATTGTCGACATACAAGAATATTTATATACATATATTCGCATGTCTTCGAAAAATTTCCTGTATAATGTGTATTTATAGAGACTTTGTCTCATTTGAATTTAGTCCATATCCCTTCATTGTTAATTTCAAATACTACTAATGCTAGTGGAGAAATTTCCCCACACACTTTTCTCAGCATGTCACAATTTTGCTGGAGTTGAAAATCTGAACACTTTTGTGCAGATCTTTTGTGGGGAAATTTCTCCACTCAATTAATTTTCGACAAATTTTCATGACATAAATAATTTGAGGAAAATTAATTGAGTGGAGAAATTTCCCCACAAAAGATCTGCACAAAAGTGTTCAGATTTTCAACTAAAAAAATAAAACACTTTCATAGAATTAAATGTAAGAGGAATTGAATTTTAATGTCGATCGAGGGTGAAGTATGAAAAGCTTTTCACCTCCTGGGGAAATTTCCCCGTCGAATAGTTTTGGAATTCATCGTATCAACAAGTTTTGTCGGTACTTACATTCCCTAAATGAAATTAAACATGGCATGTACTAAGTAATATTTTTTTCAGTATTGAAGTTAAAAGTATTTCAATTCAATTATCGCGGGGAAATTTACCCGCTTGGGTTTTAAGCAATGTCAGCCATGCATTTTTACCTCATGTGGTGAAGCTTACATCTGCCAATACACGATTTCTTAAGCGGGGAAATTTCCCCGCGGACGGTTAGAAGTTTTTTTTTTCATTCATATTCCCTATACATTATTTTGTTTCGAGGTTTAATGCTTACAACACATTTTATTCTTTCTGGAGCAATTTCAACACATTATGCTAACATCTTGTGGGGCAATAGCCCCACTTGTATTGTTATTTTGTTATTTTGTAGAAAATATCCAAAAAATGCAGAAATGTTACAAAATTTGGTTACCAATGAAAAAAGAGAATAAAATAGAAATTCTCTTTTTCAAATAGACAGCGTTAAAGATTAATTGTTGATAGCAAGTAAAATACATGCATGTGACTTACAGGACAATTCAGTGCGCTTTCGATAACCAGGGCCGGTGCGCTTTTGGTGAAACAGTAAAATTTCAAAAGTGCGCTTTTGATATACGCCCATGGTGAGACATTCTGCATATGAATAAAAAGAAATTCATATACAAAATAAAATAAATGAGATGGAGCATGTTGCAAAGAAATTTCGTAAAAATGAGCATGTCCTTTCATTAGCGGAAACAGATACCTATGCTATGTCACTTTTGTATCATGATGCAAATACGTTTACACGGCATTACAAGTCCATGCATCTTATAGCACGCAGTCGTATGCGACCATGTGAACCTTTCTTACACGGTTTTCATTGGTTAAAAAAGACGCATGCAACATGTTTCTCGAAATAGAACATTTCCTATCCCAAATTGTGTATCATGCAACTTCAAAAAGTGGAATGCTACAGAAAAATGTATAGTTTACACGGTATTATTTGCGCATGCAACTTGTATCGCCGTTTAAATCGGCTTTAAATCATACAGGGGGGCATTTTATGTCAAACCAACCTCGTCAAAGAAAGTTACGGAGGCGGATGTATTAAGTCAAACATTATATTCTTATTTCAAACAATCTAATGGGGTGCAGTTTGCAAGTGCATCGTTCCGAACTACATCCATTTGCTAATAAAATTTAGGATCAACTATTTGGTTATTAGGGGGCTGAGAAGGAACGTCTGATGTCGGATATTTCCAATACAATCGTTGAGACTATTTTTTTACTGTATTTTTTCGATCATGCCTGAAAATTTGCTATAGATATGTCATCCTGAATATTTGTGTCAGCCATCTCCTGTCCTGATATTTTTTCATAATGCTGCCGATCTTGGAACTTTATTTTCGGAATTGATTTTTTTGTATTAATGCAAACATTCCGTATTAAGAATATAAGCATACAAAACAAACAAACGATAAAGGGACAACCCCCGGGGGACAACCATTTGTAAATAAGGAAGTTAGTCTTGTTGCCAGTGAAAATAAATATTCTAATATATAATTTGATTTTGATTTGAAAAACAATTTTTTTGTTGCAAATTCAAATCAGTAATATAATATCAGTAATATAATAAATAATTTGTTCGAAATTTTCATGTAATATTTTTTCTAGGCAAAATCGCCCGGGTGCGTCTAAACACTACACAGGACTCCAGAGTGCCCCCAGGACTCAGTACCACTATACGTTATTCTTTTCTCACACAAGACTGATTGTTTTTTAGTTATATGTAAAATTTATGTGTAGTTTAAATGGTTTAAGTGTGTGGCACGTGCCGCTGATTGTAAAGGTAATCGACCGTGAAGATTAACAGCTCCAATAAACAATTTAAGACGAGGATCGTTATCCCGTTATCCGTTATCCTCAATAACCGTTGTCTATTTTTTGTACACGGTTTGAGGTAACTTCCTATATTTTGAAATACGGGGATAGCTTTTAGCCTGAAATGTGTAAATTTGGATGTGCGTTGTATAAATTCGCCGTATACAAATATTACTGTTTATAAATAGAGGTATCAAAAAAAAATTGGACAAGCGTTTTAAAAAGGGCAATAAGTTAAGATGGAACATTATTCATGTTCATTATTGTCCTTTTTAAATAATGTAATATTTCATGCGATTGATGCTTTGTTTCTCTGATGCTTTAAATTTCAGGTAAAAATTAATGGTACATGTATAAATACGTGTCCTGAATTTAGTCTTGTTATATAAAGTTGGGGTATGTTAAATATGTATATCAGTATATAAATTCGGGATATGTTTCTGATATCGATTTTGCACATCCCTACCAGAAAAATACACCAAGTAACCCCCCCCCCCCCGGGGGGACGGGGTGGGGGATGGGGGCAAAAAACAAAATCAATAAAAATAACATCTTAGATCTTCACATATTTTTTACATTATTTAGTCCATTCGACAAAAGAAAACATTGCATGTAAGGGTTCTTGTTACACAAGTCATTGCTGTATTTGTCACTAAAGACTGGATAGTTGGGAGTTGAGCATTGACTGTCCTCATGAACCAGTGGAAGGACTTTTGTCATTGTTTTTTTTTCTTTTGACTTTGAGCTAAAAGATTGCTGTGAACAATATATGTCTCTACTGTGAAACAAAGTATTTTTTATTTTGACCAAACAATTAAAAATCTACAAACAGCCCCCTTATTTAAAATAATGTGGAAATATTTGAATTCTCTGGAATACCGAAATATTTGATTTCTTCGGTTAAGAAATATATTGCCGAAATATTTTAATTCTTTGGATAAGACATTCATTGCCGAAATATTTAAATTCTTCGAAATGTTGAAATATTTGATTTCATCGGATAAGACATATATTACCGAAATATATGAATTCATTGGATAAGACATATAAATATTTAAATTCTTCGTATGAAACATATATTGTCGAAGGATTTGAATTCTTTGGATGAAAAATACATTGTCAAATATTCTGATTTCTTAGGATGAAATTTTTGGCCATAATAAGATAAATTTTAATTAATGTGCCTTTGAATGAGCAAATTAAATGCGACATCTCTAACGCCCTCACGGGAATTATAATTTGTAAATTTTATGTTATTTTTATGCCACAGTTATTTTACAATTTATATTATATATTTGTATTATGCGATTGGAATTTGAAAATAATTCTGAACCTAAATGTTAGTGGCCGTGTTAGTGAAATAAAAAGTTTTTTGCCTTTTTTATTTATTAAATATAGAAATTCAGATTTACATAAACACTATTTCAATTTAACGTTAAAAATAATTTATTTTAAAATTTCAGATTTGTTATTAATAAAATTGAGATAACATGTACATTTACGGTATAAAATTACTGTAATTAACTGATATATGCTGTCACAATCCACCACAGTGCAACACAGTTATTTCAAATACTGTGGCGAACTGTAATGAACTGTAACAATCAAGGACAGTGCATGACAGTAATACAAAGTACTGTCATTAACTGACATATACTGTAGCAATCAGGGACAGTGCATGACAGTAGTCGTAAAGACTGTCATTTACTGTGAGTTACTGTTACAGTACTGGACAGTTAATCACAGTACTAGGGTATTACTGTTGATGACTGTTCCGGATTGGCACAGGTCTGGACAGTAGTTTATAGGTTTTTTACAGTAGTGGGACAGGAGATAACAGTTAATGGCAGTAAAAAAATCACTGTTCCTGGTACGGACAGTACTTTTTTTGGTTCATAGTGTGTCTTATACACAGCTATCAATGTCTAAGAACTTAACTAGGCCTGAATTCTCCAGCTACAAAGTAGACACACGTGGCCCTTAGCAATGTCCGTTTTTGTGAAACCACAACACTTTAGATGGAACCAGAGGTCACACTGATCACACTGCACAGAGTAGTTGTTAGCTGGCTTATAACAGAATGGCATGTTGCATACTGTGTTGTCGTTGTCTCTGGCACTACCAATGATTCTTGACTTTACGTTACTACGGAAGTTGGCTACATGGACATTTCTCATCATGGCAGGTGTCATTCCCATTACAAGTGCTTCGGCATACATAAGGACAAAAATACCACAGCTGTCACAGTCTGTCTGCCTGCTACATGGTATTGTAACAGTTGTCCAATTCAGCAGTCCCTCTGGGTTGTACTTTTCCCTGGTAAACTGGTGTTAGGGGCCGTCTTGAACTTACTATGAGGTATGAGCAAAGCTCATTGTTGAAGGCCTCATGGTGACTTCAAGATGAAGAACAACAATAAAAGCGTTGTTCCTTTGCTTGTTTTTTACCATGTATTTGTAGAGATTTTGTCTCATGTGCATTTACTCCATATCCTTTTATTCACCATGTATTTCTGCCAGTGGTACAAAACTGATGCCTCTGCATCGCCCATGGAATTAAGATTGCTAACGGTTCTGTTTACTGTGTCTGCAACCAAGAGTGTCCAGTGCTTATTGCAACATATTGGCATCAGGATATAACGGTAGGACTTGAATGTTACTGCTGTAAACAACCATGATCTGTAGTCTTTCTTTAGCCATTTATCGTAAAGGAAGCACGGTAACACATAGATTTCTGACGACTGTCTTCTTATCTGTTCAGCTTTTAGTAGACCAAGGTAGATGTGAATGACTTTATCATCTAACCAATTGTTACAATCAAGGTAGGTGAGGTCTGCTAGGGTAATTACATTGTTTCCAAGCTGCAGCTGTTTGTTGACTGGTAGTTTTGCTTGCTTTTCAAAGGTCTCTTCCAGGTGGTCTGGTTTGGTGTAAATGGTTTGAATAACATGTTCAGGTGGGCTGTTCCATAAGTATGATGCCACTACAATAGCTGATGTAAGTTGAGCTGCTGATGCTTGTACTTGAGTAGATGATGTGAGCTTACTTATAACTGATAAACACAGGGATGCTGCCTCATCCATCATTTCTTCAGCTTCAGCTTCCATCTCTTGAATAAAGGAAGACCTGGTATCATTCCTGCTTTTGACCATCTTCTTTGGATGGTTTATTGTTGGTAGTTCTGTTGTTACTATGCTGTCGACTATTTTTACCATCACGTTGCTGTCTAAGAAGCTCTTGTAGATAATTGCCAAATGTGCACTGGTGCTTGTCTTGTTGGTGAAATTTGGCATGTCTGCAGAAGGCTTAAAAATTGAAGACACTTTGGTATGGTCAGGTACAGAAGATTTCTGTTCTGTTGGCACTGTTTTTGGGAGTTGAGTTGATGAGTCTGGTCTTGTGTTGCCTGGTGTGGATGACTTTTCTGTTGGTAGTGGAGTTGAATCTGGTTTCAGTTGTTATGGTTTGGATGGTCTTAGGTGGGTTGGTCTCTTGCGCTGCTGTTTCAGTTGTCCAATGCTGTACTTTTGTCTCAGTGTATTCCCCTTATAGTCTGTCAAAGTTGCTACAACTTTGTCTGTCGAAGCAATGATACGGAAGGGACCAAACCAATTACACTCTTTCAGTTTATTCTGCTTACTCTGCAGCTTCCTTGAGTTCCGTCTGTACACAAGGTCACCAATGTGAAATGCTGTTTTGTTGATAAGCTTCTTTTTGGGGTCTTCTTTCATCTTCTGCTGGCCTGTCTTTATGTTTGAATGCACATGGTCTCTAAGGCTGTCTCTGTACTTGTTTAGGTTGTTCACCAATTCAGTTGTAGCTTCTTGTGGTGTTGATTTACTACTCGATGCAAGTTGTGTAGGTAGAGTAGGAGCCCTGCCAAAAACTATCTCATATGGTGAACTCTTGGTAACCCTGGATTTGGACTAGCGGTGTCCAAACAAGCTGGCTTCTAGGTGCAAGTCCCAATCTGTGTCATTCTTGGTCATCTTTTGCAGTGATCTAAAAAGAAAAATTGCTGGTTAATAAATTTATAACATTTCAATTACATACAATTTAATACAAATGTGATATTTTCTCAGTGGACTTAGCCATATGTGGGTTGAATTACATCTTTACTAGTTCTAAGGTGGAAGGAAATGTGAAATTATGCCCCTTACAGTTGGCAACACTAGAAAAACTGTGAACAAAGCTCACTGAAATATACCCCCCGATATATATATACCCCTCCGCTCCATCAATTGACAATGTATCAAATATAATTATGAAGAAGAAGGGGCATATCTAAATTATTTCACAAAAGGTTGTGTTAAAGATTCATGAAAATCTATTTACTGGTTCAGGATGAGTAGCCGATAAGAGATGGGTATCCCTTCTGATGTATGTAATGGCACAGCCCTTGTTTTTCTATGGGGAGCCCCAAAAATCAATGACATTAAATTCTGAAATAAGAAGTTCACATTTCTATTATGTCACAAAGAATTTGTTAAAGTTTCATGAAAATCTATTCAGTGGTTCAGAAGAAGTAGCAGGTAAGCTTCTAATGTAATGGCCAAGTCAATGTTTTGCTATGAGAAACCCCAAAAATCAAATAGATCAAATTCTGAAATAGGAGGTGCACATCTACACATGTCATGTCACGAAGACCATGTTAAAGCTTCATGGAAATCTTTTCAGTGGTTCACGAGGAGTAGTGAATAACAGATTGGTACCGCCTTGTAATGTAATGGCAAAGTCAATGTTTTGCTATGGGAAACCCTAAAAATCAAAATGAATCAAATTCTCAAATAGGAGGTGCACATCTAAATTATGCCTCAAAAACCATGTTCAAGTTTCATGAAAATCTATTCACTGGTTCATTAGGAGTAGCTGATAAGAGATTGGTACCCACTTATGATATAATGGCAAAGTCCATGTTTTGCTATGGGAAACCCCAAAAATCAAATAACTCAAATTTTGAAATAGGATGTGCACATCTTAACTATGTCACAAAGATGGTGTTTAAGTTCATGAACATTTATTCTGTGGTTAAGGAGGAGTACATGATAAGAGGATTTGTACCCCCTTATAATGTTATGGCTAAGTCCATGTTTGCTATGAAAAACCCCAAAAATCAAATTAATCAAATTCTTAAATTGGAGGTGCACATCTAAACACTGTCACAAAGACTGTGTTTAAGTGTCATGAAAATCTATTCAGTGGTTCAAGAGGAGTAGCGGATAAGAGATGGGTACCCTCAGGTGTAACAGACGGACGGACAGAAAGACGGAAAGTTGGACGGACAACCCACTCACTTTATACTTTCTACTTTTCAAGGGGGAATAATTAACAAAATTTTGTAGTTTAAGACTAAAAGCCTTGATCAAAATTAAACTTGGCAAAAAATTGCATAAAATAAAACTCTGACGAAGTAGCATTTCAAAGTCAGGTTTAAACAGGCTATTGAAAGAAGAAATTTTAGGAAATTTTGAGGATTCTTAGTTATACCTTGCGAGCAAGTGAATCAAAAAGTTGCAGACTGAAAAGCTCCGGCCAATTTTAGTTGGGGATGTGAAAAATGATCTACAGTATGGACATTGAATTTAGAAATTAGTGAAAAACCTTATAGGAACTCTTACTATCAAACATCATGATCAGTTTCTAAACAACAGATATAAGACATATAGGCCTTATGTAAATGTGCTTTAGCTCAAGGAAGAAAATGTAAAAAAAAACGGCGATACATGATCACTTAATAAAGGTCTACGCCGAGCGCAGCATGATACGACCGCAGCATGTCGAACACTGAAATTGAACAAGTGTAATTCAAAATGAATGAGGACACAGTAAAGAGCTTGATACAGTAATCAAATGGACACAACAAAAAAGTTGACCCATTAATTTGCTGCACACAAACTATGGAAAATAAAAATTAGCTCTTATGATTCTTTATATATATCGGAAATGGTCGGAGGTATGTCAATATTAAACAGAAAGCTTACATCAAGAGGAATCCAAAGAAGAAAATCCCATCAAAATCCGATGAAAAATAAAAGATTTCACATATTTCGAAAATTTGCAATTTTGGCCCATTTGACTCCTTGTAGTTTGGAAACAGTTAGAGCTATGCAAAATATGTAGACATACCTCTGAAATTTATATCAAGAGGAATCCAAAGAAAAAAACGCCATCAAAATCTGATGGAAAATAAAAATTTTAGGTAATATTCAAATTTGCAATTTTGTCCCCATCTGGACCCTTATAGCCCAGAAATGAAAAAAAAAAATGTCAAATATCTAATGGTGCAACTCTATGTTTTATTTCAAATGGAATCCATTGCAAAAAACTGCATTAAAATCAGACTTAAAATAAATAAAATAAATTTTTTGAAAATTGACCCTTTTGGACCCCATTTATCTCCTGAACGGTACATGCCACATAAAATCTGTTGACTTCTATTGATGGGAAATTTAATTAGAAACACACTGAAAGAAACCCTATCCAAATCCAATAAATAATAAATATTCTACAGCCAAATATGTAAAAACACCAAATTTTGTCCTTTTTGGCCTTTTTTTTTAATTGGGAGGGGCCAAAATGTACAAGACATGTCATAGATGATTACTATAAAGTTTCAAACCAATCCCTCCAGTAGTTTCAGAGGTGAAGTGAGCTAATGACGGACGGACAGACGGAGGACAGACGACGGACGGACGATGGACGCAAAGTGATGGCAAAAGCTCTCCCTGGCATAGCCAGGTGGGCTAAAAATTTGGTCAGGGGCTCCCTTTATAATCAAGGTAATACATAATGCTGAAATTGAAACATTTAGACCACAATTCAAATAAAAATTCAAAAAATTTGGACAGAGGTTCCCCTTAAAATATATAGGGTCAATGTAAAAACTATGTTCCAGATGGTGGCCATCCTGGATGAGGTATGGACCTGCCAGATATATATTTTTGGATGGGACCACCTAAGGACCATTTGGGCTTAGTTTGGTTCTAATTGGACCAGTAGTTTCTGAAAAGAAGATCTTTGAATGTATATTCCAACGGGTCTAATGTTAAAACTATCTTCCCCCTTATCAGCCATCTTGGATGGGGTACGCACCTGCTGGATACCTTTTTGGAAGTCACTATCTAAGGACCATTGTGGCTTAGTTTAGTTTGAATTGGACTGGTAGTTTCTGAGAAGAAGATCTTTGAATGTATTTTCCATAGGGTCCAATGTTAAAACTATGTTCCCCGCTGGCAGCCATCTTGGATTAGGTCAGACTTGCTGGATACTTTATTTGTAAGGGACCATCTAAAGACCATTGTGATTAAGTTTGGTTATAATTGGACTGGTAGTTTCTGAGAAGAAGATCTTAGAATATAATTTCCATACACTAGCAGATATGGTTTGCTCTTGTTTGGCCATTTTGATCTTATCACGATATTAACAAGATTAACACAATTCTGTTAAGACTGTGTAAGATATTCAGTCGTATTTGAAGAAACATCATTGTCTTATAATGTGTAGTTGTTGAGAAATGGACTTTCACCCAAAACTTAACCAGAGTCACTCAAGCATGAATGTAGGTCAAAGAGTCAAACTACCTAGCCATAGTGAACTATGAAGTACTATCAAAGATCTACCTACTGACCTATTATCATTGTTCTACCTCTTACAGTAATTGAGAAATGGACTTTAACGCAAATCTTATTCGGACGTACGGACCTACGGAAGGACGGACTAGGCTAACATTATATGCCCCTGCCACATTCGTGGGCGGGGCATAAAAATTACATTCATGTTGTAATATCATAATAAACCTACATATATATATTAAATAAAATTTTCCAATGCTGTAATCATGGTATCTACATTATTACTTTTAGGAAAAACACAGAATTATTTAATATTGAAAATTTCATTTTAATTTTATTTATGAGTTCTTGTTTACTTTTGTGAAAAAAAGGATAGACAGCAGTTATAGAAGTAAGGTAGAGTCTCATAGTGTCAAGTATTCTTTAAAAAGGGAAAAATTCTTCGACATTTCTAAATAAAATTTAGGGAATTCATTTTGCATATTAAGAAACACTTCTTCCCTAAAAATTAAAACCTTTTCCTATCTGTAGGGATAGGACTGAAAGAACTTGAACTCTGTTTAATGTTTTAATTAGATAATGAACCTCACATATCATTTGATGAACAAAATACATTTCTAAAAGATGTGAATTGTTTGCAAAAATAACAAAATATAACCAGTATTAAAAGAACAAAAGTTAATGATTTGGTTAATATACACTTTAGTCATGATTTATTAATGAAATCTTTAAAAGTTCCCTAACTTTTGTACTATGTGCTTGTATAATAAGTTTTATTGTTGTCTATTTGATCATGAAGATTTTGGCAATCTTTGTCAAGCTCTTGTCATGACCTGTTAGGCTTTCCTTTTGAAGAGGATGTCACTTGTTCACTGATATTTTGATAACATTTTCTTGTGAAAATTAACAAGTGGAATTATCTTAACAAGAACAGTTGCAAACTCTTATCCGTGTAAACACGGGAAAGGTTTTATTATAATTATGTTTGATTTCGGGTCAGCTTTAAACCTATCTAGCAAAAACATGTTATCACACATGTATGAGTGAGCTAGAAAGTCTAGAAGAGTTTTGATTTGCTGCCCAGTTTATATACTATTGATTGCCATATAAAGCTGACTACCTAAGATTACTGTACAAATTTGGACATTGGTGTATTTTTCACATACATGTTATCATAAAATCAACCACAAAAGCATGGCCTTGTACAGTTGTATTGGGTTTCGATCACCTGTATCGGCCCTCGGCTTTCCCTTGGGCCCACCATACAGGTGACCTCAATCCAATACGACTGTACTTGAACATTATACAGGATTACATACTATATGAAAATATGAAATGAAAATACACATTTATTAACACTACAATACATGGCATACTTATGGGTCGCATATTTTTCTAGTCTCTGTATTCAGAAGTGAGCACTAAAGACTGAATTCCAAAATTACAATCATGTGTTGATCTGGCCTCATTTCAGTTTCCTACCACCTGAGAAGTATAAATGCACCTGACCCATTTATGAGTGATGTTAAATTGGAAAATACTATAAATCATAAGCAATTGGGTTTAAACTTTAACTCAAATCAGAAGGATGACATAAATGACATGTATTGTAAAGCATGTTCCAGTCTGTGCCAAAAACTATTTCATTCAGGTCCCCTGTTGTACTAGCCCGAACTCAATTTCACTAGCCCTAATAGAAGATTCTTTGTTAATAAGGTACAATTTTAACTAGCCCACCCGGCTAGTGACTTAAAATTTTTACTAGCCCGAGACTGATTTTACTAGTCTCGTGCGTATGGCTAGTGGCTAAAGGCAAAGACTGATGTTCCAGAATTAATGATTTGAGATTATTAAATAATTCTATTGATAAAGTTTATTGGAAAAAATATGTATTGTTTTTATTTTACCAAAACTAGAATACAACGATATAACATGATATAATTTGGGATAACTGCACTAAACAGGAATAAGATTTATTTGAATCTGTTCAATATGAAGCAGCTGGATTATTTAAAGCATGAGACCGGCAGCTTTAGGTCCTTACTTTATCAAGAGCTCTGCTACGATTCCTTACATGAATACAGGAGCTTATTTATTTATATATTTCTGCAAAATTATATATCGGATTTGGTACAGTCTTATATCAATCAAAATAATGATAATTAGAAACTTACGAATTTTTAATATATGCAAATCCTGATGCCAATACAATAAGATATAATAATATTTTGTTCCCTACTACTTTTGATACAATTATAATAAACTTGTTCCTGAAATTCAAAATCTTCCCTCACTGTCTTTGTTTAAACCACAATTAAATGTGGATCTGGGGCCTCCACAAATACACTATTCTATTGGCACTAGACATGATAGAACCTTGAATACCTTGTCAGCTCTGAAATAAGTCTTTATTCATAATATCAAGAGATTTATATAATGCAGTGCATAATGGGTGCATAATGGTTATGTATTACACTTTTAAGTATTTTGTACTGCATGTACTGTTATGTGTTTGTTTGGGAACTTTCTGAGATATCTTTGGTACCTCTCATATTGATTCTGTTGTTAAACACTGGGACTAATACTACAGTCCCAGTTTGACAGCACAAATTAACAGCATATCCCTCTTATAATGAATAAATACATAAAATAAGTGTGTAAATATTTGTAACCATATTAAGCTGGCAATATTTTAGTGAATTGTTCTAAAATAGAATAAGATTATACATTGATGGACATGTAATCATGTAATATGTCAAAAATATTATTTTGTTTTTCATTTTTATTTATTCTTAGCTTTATACTGAGGCTGGGGTGTTTGTTTGAGGCATACTACACGTTCATATTATGTTAAAAAAACTTTTGGCTTTAAAACTGTGACAATTAATAATAACCATTCCCTATGATATAAATAAGTAAACAAAAATGTCCTAGATTTGAATGACGAAAATATGGATCGTTGACCTCGCTTTCCTTCACGTCCTTTTGTGAGCAAACGTCTAGTTGACATTGCATATTTTCCGTGCATGCTCCCTGAAACAGTCAAATATTTCGGCAGTTTGTTTCCAAATAAGTTTGTCAATTCACCTGTCCTATGTAAAATTCTTATTTCATATAAATACTTGACCCCCGGACCCAAAATTATAGGCGGAAGCCGGATACAGAATGTTAATATTTTTTATTCGGCCGGATACGTAGTGGACCCGGACCCAAAATTATGCCGCACCGCAAACTAAAAATCTAACTTTTCAAGTTTTAGATATGTCAAAATTCATTAAAATTTTGTTGTGCAAAATATCAGACTCCTTTGAAAGAATATGATAAATAAAATTTGCAAAAAAATATTGTTTTGGTCATTTTCAAAGATCGAGTCTAAAACGCAGACTGGTATTATGCAGTTTAGATACCTAGTTTTCGTTCATAAATACATGTAAACGATTTAAATTGAAACAAAACATAGCATTCGTAATTTTATCAAACTGTTTCTTTATATTCGAAAAAGATTTATCTAACAACCTGGAAACACACAAGAATAATATTATGTTTATCCGTTTTGCCTTACAATTCCAAATATTTACGTATCCGTCATACGTGATTTACTGATTAATACAACACGTAATTGACGGATGCGATCAGTAAAATACGTTTACATTCGTAAAGTACGTTTGCCTCCGTAAAATACGTTCACATCCAAATTCCACACTCTAATAAATATACTACATTTTCAGTTTTGCAGGTGGCCTTGCAATAAATAGTGTACTCATTTCCTGTAGCTATACTTTTAAAACTCTGTGTATTTTGGATGCTTTTACAAGTCATGCAGCGTTCGTTACCGCATCTTTTGCATTCGCCTTTGTCATTAGCATGGGTTTTAATTTCAGCTCTGACAAGCAAATCTTTGAGACTTTGGGGTTTTCTAAAGGCAATAACAGGAGGCTCTTTGAAAATTTTAGACAGGGTAGGATGTTTTTGTAAATTTGTCCAGTGGGGACAAATTATGTTAGATATATTTTGGAATGCCGGATGGTATGTTATAACAAATAGTATTCTGTTGTTGGGCTTTTTTTCTTTATATTTCATAAGTTCCTTTCTGTCACCGATCTCGCTTTATTGAAACCCTTTTTAATGGTTTTATTGCTATAGGCCCTCTTTTTTAGATGACACCTAAGATGTCCTAGCTGTCTCTGATAAATTTGTTCCGATGAACAAACGCGCTTTATTCTAAGAGCCTTGCTGTATGCTATGCTCTTAGTACATTATCTTGGATGGCAACATTGAAGAGAAAGGTACTGGTGTTTATCTGTGGTTTTGCAGTATATATCAAAGGACATATTACCATATGTTAAGTGATATCAGGTTGACACTGACACTATAGTCAAGCAGTTGTTCCATTACCGTTTTTGCCGTCTTATTTGGATTTTTATATTATGACTGTAGAATAACTCTTACTCCTGGGATCCTGCCTCCCGAAGGAAAAAAAAAAGCGTCAACTGTGTAGATATCGTCATCGAGGTCTCATTGGGATCCCTTAAACGCAATCCCATCATTTTTTCTCCATTTTCCCGTTTCACGGACAAGAAAATATTTTACATAGACTCTTAAAGAGGCTGTTTTTTACCGTTTCACAGGCTTAAATTTCAGTGGTTCCTGCATCATGCTGGACATCCTTCCCTTTCCACTCTAGCCCTCCAGTCTTACTTAGCTCAATGTTAAAACTGAAATATTCTTATTCTTCACAGGGACGGTGAAAAAGAGGGGTATACAGAGTTAGTCAATAGCTCGTATGCCGGAAATAACATAATTGTATCAACAATTTTTATAAGTTTTGTAATTTTAGTCGAAACTCGAAAATTCTAAACTTTTCAAAAAGAAAATGATCAAAGAAATGGTCAGATTACAAGTTCGAATAATTGTCCAAAAATGTAAAAGCGTTAAAATTTTAAAATTTTTATACATGTAATTGATTTTGGTTAAATATTCATAAGTTCAAACGTTTTCCTCATTTAGAAAATTTAGTATTTTAAATTTTTTGTCAAACTTGTAAAGTATTAAAATTTCCAAAAATTTAGAATTTTGATTTGTTCAGTGTTAGACGGACCATTTGCTTCACATTTAAAAAGTTAGAAAATACCAACGCAAAGTTAATGCATATCAAATAAAATACGATTCACATTATTTAGGTTAGAAATTCAACCAATATGCATTTTAAATCTCACATATATATTTTCATCTTTTAAACAAATACTTGTAACACACTATTATATATGTTAAGGGAACAATGACAGGTAGTTATCATTTCTAGAATAATTATTTGTTGGTAGTTTTTTCTTTCGTTCCAATTTGTTATTGTTTATATTTATTCACATCTATCAAGCAAATAATCTGTGCGTTCGTTTGTTTCTGTCATTCTAGATTTTCGGTGAGTAATGACAGGAACTAAGCACACTTATTTCCAATGCAGTCTTTTGAATCAACATTAATAACTGAGATCTTTTCTTTATATAACTTTAGCACTTCTAAAAGAACGTTAAACAACCACTTATATATTTGTTGTACACACGGTAATCGAGCGATCAATTTCTGTGTTGACCTCGAACAAATTATAAATTGCAGCAAATGCTACATCAAATTACTTATTTGTTCTTATTAATTCCATGACAGTTTTCACTGACACCGGAATCGTATTAGTGATTTATAAACTAAATCGCCAAGCCCCCCCCCCCCCCCCCCCCTCGACCTCGAAAATCAAAATGTGGTTCCCTAACTGACGTCTTTTGTAATGCTAAAATAGGTAAAAGAAGAAAAAGTAAGAAATCAGTTGATATTTGCTGAACAAGGACCAAGAAAAGGGCCAACCACTTGCTCTTCAGGTCCTTGTACTACTATCATGCGCGATGAATTATACCTTGTTTCATATATGCAATAAGTTTTAATAACAGGAACATTTTTTTTCAAATATTTACCTGATTGAGAGGAGGTGTTATTCAGGTTGTATTAAAGGGACATGTTCATTTGCCTGTATTGTATTATTGTTACATACTGGTTAAAGGAGGTTGCATAATTGTTCAAAACTGCTTAATATGCAAAAAATACATTAGCAGTTACTGTTGTTTTCATGAAATTGTTGCCTTTTCATTGATTGATCATTAAACTTATATTGTTTTTCATATTTTGATAAAACTGAATGAAACAACAAGGTTTCTTTGTAGAGAATATTGATATTGAACAAAGTATCTGTGTTATATTTCGATGGCAATAAATGAAAATCAAACAGCCAGACAAACAAGATAATCCTTATTTAAAGAAAAAATGTAAAGAAAACAGGAAGATCTTAATCTAAAACACTAATTGTATATTTATTTCATATTGATTACGTCAAATTCTATTTAGCATAGTTTTTTATGTAACAATTGTTCAAAAGTTTGGAGATTATTTGTGACGTTTACTCTGTATCTAATGACATTTTTGTTTGAATCTGATGATGAAGGCAGGGTCGTCGAAATAAAAAGCAAATACTATGTTCAATATTGATAAAACTGAATATACGATATTGTTATGTCAATTTCAGTGACGCTGTAATATGAATATGAATTTCAAAATGTATTCCGCAGATAAAAATCAATTAAGGCTCAACAAAACAACATAATTAAAAATAAAATGATTTATTTTTATAGTTCAATTTGTCTGCTAAAGGATTCACCTGTAAACATTATAAGAACAATATATATTTTTATGGATTTTTATGGATCGGTCATCAATCAGTGACCAATCAGTCATCAATCAGTCATATATCCGTCACCGATCAGTTAACAATCCGTCAAAAAGTAACGGCTATGATACAAAGACTGTAAAATGTTCTTGAGGCTCTCACTGAGATTAAAACAATAGAATCATGACAGCAGATTCCCACTGTCTCCTTTAATCGATTTCTATGAGTCAATTTATGTCAGTAGCTGACATTTTATATCCATTTATCCATATTTATACGTGCTGCACGGAAAAGACAGATAAACAATAATATCATAGGCCATGGACTGAAATCACTTTCCGTGCCCCAACCCCCTCCACGCGCATACACTTATGAGCCAAACCGATTGTGTAGCCCTTATATATCCCCTCTTTAAAGTACAACAAGTTTACACGAATATAATCTACACGCATAGATAGAAAGGGCCACTTTTAGAGTACACCAAAAAAAAATTCTTGTATTTTCGTTTCCACCTAGATTTCATTTTTAGCTCCATAATCGTCTATATAACTTAGATGTACTGAAATTTGTACCAAATTTAAGGTAATTTACTATCTTTTACACTGTGCACAAGTTTGGGCGCTTTCTGTCGTTTTAGGGTCTTGGGATGCAAAAAATATACGCCTTACCTGTAAAAAGTTGCGAAAATGACGATTTTTTAGCTGTCAATTCCTTCAGGTAAACAAATCCCGTCATGTCATGTAGTTTTTATGCCTAACTTATCAGATATGATACAATGTTGGAAAATAAGGCTATTAAATTCCATTCAATTTTGATTTTTGGTATGAAATTTTTGACAAATGAAAATTTTCGGGACTTAAAATATTTTCTCAATTTCGACTTTCTGACTGTTTGATCGTAAAAGTTTGAGTATATATCTAATGATTGCTAATTTAATAATGAGTCAGCATATTTAAGTAACAAATTCTGTTTGTGAAAAAAAAATGTTTAAGACTTATTGTGGATTCACAAATGCCATCATTAGCACCCTTCTCCAATAAAAGTAGAGTAAAATTAAAAACGTTCAGTCTCTAAATGATAAAAAGATAATGTCTACTGCAAATTCATGTGTTCGTTTATCTATACCTTAGATGCAGAAAGTCGTTTAAGCAGATTCGACCTTTTAAAGGTTTAGTCCTTGACGAAAATAGCACAGTGATATCTTTGATGGAAAAACTTCTTACGAAGAAAGCATTAACAATAGAAAAACTTCTTACGAAGAAAGCATTAACAATAAAGTAGACATAATTACAGCAAACAAATCTTCATTACGAATCTTCCAGAACACCACAAATTTGCAGGAGGCTTAAATGAATCAATACATCATGCAAAAATGGCTCGAGTATGGTAATTAGAAATGTCGATGTAACAGATGGCCTTGCAAATGGGTGTCAAGGCATTGTTGTTGATTTTATTAAGCGGAATAATAATATAGTACCTAATCATGTGAAATTCGACACACCCAAAGTTCAAGAGAATGCAAGAAAGGACTCGCGATATGATATTTCAAAATTTGAAGAACGTTCAACTCCTGTTGAGCGCATTTGAATAAAATTTTCATAAGTTGGTCGAAACATTAAAATAACCAGATAACAATTTTCAATAAAATTGGCGTGGACCTACAGTATTCATAAGGATCAGCCTAACACTTCCAGAAATAGTGATATCTTTCTAAGATACCTTCAGAGATGGCCAGGCTATAACATGTGTCAAAAAATCAGAGGGTATCTATCTTCGTGAATTTACAGAAAAAAAAATTAGGCCAGTTCTGATGTCAAAGATGAGAGGAAAAGATTGCAAGAAAATGCTTCCCTGATGACTCTTCTAAGTGACATCATTCAAGAATATGTATACAAAATAGTTCTTTTGAATGCTTGATCAGCAAACTCAACATTATAAACATACTTAATAACCATTAGTAAAGAACGCAAATATTATTTGCTTGACAGAGACCCATTACATAAAAGCAAAAAAAAGGAAACTTTCAAATACAAGGATTTGAATTGTCAATGCTACCGTCAACAAATACTATCTATCGACTTGCAACTTATACACGTTCAAATATGTCATCAATGAAATGTCATATTGATCATGGTGTTGAAAGTCTGCCAATACCGCTTGATCAAGACAGATGGAAAATATTCAGTTGATCTATCGCTTACCATCACATCATCAAGTGTATCTGAATTTAACAAAAAAACTTGTTGACTTTTAGCAGAAACCTGATGTAATTCTTGGGGACTATAATATGGACATACATACATCTGCCTTTGAAACATTAACACATGTCAAGAATCAGGAGGATTACAAATCCAACCCAAAAGAGTGGATCAACTTTAGATTTACTGTTTTTTTCTAACAGACCATCATTATCTGATTTATGCATTAGCAACTTATTTTTCGGAAAATAAAGTTCTTGGCATTATGAAATATGGAAAAAAATGTGAGTTAAAGTTATTGTAATTAGTTTATGAAATACCTAGAAATTAGAGGTTCATGTTTTATATACAACTACAGGGGTATCATATGAAAGACACAAATAGAGTAGCTGAATTTTATCCAAAATTAAATAATTCACTAATAGCATTGCATACGGCAGCGGGGGCATTATTTCTTTCTAGTTTTGCTTCTTTCTTTTTCGTGTTCCACCTCAGTTCTGTACATCCAAATTCGGAGAAAATTACACCTAGGTGTCTCTAACTTTGTAGGATTTTGTTCCATATATCTACATGTATATGTAAGGTTAAGGTCATATAAAAAAGGATTTCACAGCATTGGAAATTTCAAAATCACAATCGCTGCGATTGAAACCAAGCAAAAAATATATCTTAATTTTGAGAGAAATGTTGTCTTTGGTGATAATTTTATTTGATTACAGTAGTGTGTATTACTTAGGTAATAAGGGTAACCCCTGTCCAAAAAAAATCTGGTTTAAAACTGGCATTATTGGATAATGGAGCATTGAATTGGAAACCAAACTAGAAGCCTATTGTTTTTTTTTATAAATTCTGGTTTTGATGAACGTTGCTCTCAGAGTCGCGCGTTTGGCATCTGCGACGATCTTATTCAAATATTCTTTTAGCTTCAACTGTCGTTGAATATCCTCGTTGATCTCATCGATGTCATGTAACCTGGTGCTTAGGGTAATGTGAAACAGTGATTGACGTTGTCAGTTGAATAGCTTAGTATGCTGTTGGCTTCATGAATGTTTAGAATGGAATAGTAGGTCTTCTGGTTCACCGTGGCATTTTCAAAGTTCATTTTTTCATACTTGCAATAATTGGTTGCACGGGATAATGATCAGGCTGCCGGTACAATGAATTAAAAACCTGCATTTGCTCCGTATTGCGGCGATTCGATTCAGCAAATGAATTGTCCATTTGTTTACAAGTTGCAGCAAGAGATTTCTCGTGGTGCTTTTGGTAGCCAGGAATCCAGTTGAACTGAGTAGTTTGGAGGGCGACTTTGGAATCACATTGTCTCATGCAAAATTCTCAGCCGATCTTGGACTTTTGCAAATGGGATGGGATGTCATCATTGACTTTTTTATTTTGGAAGGATAGTGTGGCTTGCTACGTTTGTGGGCCTTTTGGGACACTTTATCAACAAACCTAGTTCACGGCTTCTGAGGTTCTTTTATTAACGTTTTAAGGGCTGCGTTTGTAACGGCGCACATGGCCTTACTGTCGAAAGTTTTAGAAGCATAAAAAGTGAACAGATGACTGGCATATTCAGTGACCGTATCAAATAGTCCCTACCTGAATATTTGTGCGATAATTAGATTTGTTCACCATTTAATTTATTTGATGCTACGATGTGTATGCATATATTTCATGCACAGTTCCTTCAGGGCGTCGAATATGGCGCATCTTATAATCTCCTGCCATGAGACACTTGGCGCAAAGTTTAAGATGATCAACAAGTGAATAGAAGTCTTTCGTAAGGAAAACCAAATACTTATCTAGCACTTTCCAATTATAGGTTCGTTTTGACTTTTGAGTCTGCAAGAGGACGCTGATTCATTGGTACAAAGCAGCTGTTGCTCGTAGGATATCGCCACAGATTGCAAAAACTCAAATCTTCAGGAACGAGTGATTTGGGAGACTTCTTGACCATAGACTCCAAGACGTCATACCTTTCCCGAACAGCCATCGTTAAGATATCATCTCGATCGAAGATGACGGAAACCTACAAGTCATAATTGTGCCGTCCTCCACCCTCAACCCAAAGTATGGTGGGCGTAAGTAGTCATGCAAATTTCTTTTGAGACTTTACCAAGGACTTGAGCATCCTGAATATATTTTACCGTTTGTTGCAATGTTAACCTATGTTCTGTGTTTGCGACTATCTTGGATGAGGCTTGGACTTGTCGTACGCATTTCTAATCTATTGTGATCAAGTTTGGACACAATCGGCTTCTTGTTTCAGAAAAAAAATGATCTTTACTGCCAGGAGGGTCTATCAATGATAAAACCAGTACAATGCTGGTAGACATATTGATTGAGTTGCGGACTGGCCGGGTCCATTTTTTAAAGAAGACCACCCAAGGACAATAACGACCTTTTTTGGATGTCATTGGTCAATACTTTTAGAGGAGAATATCTTTGATGAAAAGGTCCTGTTTAAAACTAAGTTTCCAACTTTTTTTTCAACTGCCGGCCATTTGTAGCAGGTAAGGTCTTGCAAGATACATTTTTAAAGTGGACGATCTACGAACATGTGACCAATTTTTTTCAGAGCTTTCAGAGGAGAATATCTTTGAATAGAAAATTTACAACGAAGGACATTTGACGGACGACTAACAACAGACGTCAAGTGATAACAACGCTTAAAGGTACAGAAATTGCATTCAAATCGTAAATGTAAGTTAATATTTCATAAAAATACATTGTTAAAACGATTCACTGTAGTGGTGAGAGTTACTAGCCAATACCGCCTGATACAGAACAAAACGGTTATTTAAAAAAAAAAAAAAAAACACTTTAATACAAGGGAATATCGCATAAAATATAATGCAGCGTCGAAGTTTTGACAAATACAACAAAATAGTTCCTTTCTATAAGCAAACTTTTTTAATAATTAGAGAGTGGAAATATAGAAACAGCAACGGACTTGGAAAATTTTAAGTAAGGAAGATAATACTTTCAAGTGTTTATCATTTGCAAACATTTTCATGCAAATTTTAACATATTTTCTAATAGCTTAATGCATTTTGTGGACAAGTTGACATTTTTTACATAGAATTTTTTATAATCCTCCAAATAAATTTCTTTCATCAATGTACTCAATGGAGACATTTATGCTGAAATATATTTATTTTGGTATGTAGTTGATAGGCATATATATTTTAAAAATAAAACTGTAATACCATTTAATATGTAAATTTATATTAAACTACATTTAAATATATTCAGTATGCTGATGCATAGTCAATTTGGTAATTATTAAAATGAATAAATAATAATATAAAACTATCTAGAAAAATGTAATTGTTATACTTTTTGCTCTGCCATATCATTAGTTTACGATCTTTTATCGAACCGTTAGTTGTATAAATCTAATCTTTAATCTTTACCACATGAATAACTTTGTTACTTAGTAGCTATTGTATAACACATTTACTTTGCATGCCTAAAAGCGTAAATTTCCATTTAAATTTCATTCATTGATTGTTTGAATAGTAGGGGAAACCTACTTCCTGCTAGAGACATGAAATCTTTAACAGTAAGTTTTATTTGTGTTTTTTTACATTATAGAAATTAGTATTACTAGTATTTCTTTCAAAGAAGCAGCTACTAAAGTTTCTGCAGTTTTCTGTTTCGACAACTTTTGTCGCTTTAATCCCACATAGGTACGTAACGTGCAGATGGATTCCATAAAACACGTCTTTAAAAAGAAAAAAAAACTTTTGACAACTTATTTTCCTTTTGTCTTTTTAAAGGACGAGTAATTTGTCACTCATCAATTTGTGCGAAATTGAAATAAGTTCTCCATTTGAATAAACAAAATCTTTCAAACCAAGTTAAGAAAAATATCTTAATGATGTTTTTGTGTTTATTTATTTTTTTTGTTACACACACGATCAACTCTGTTTCATATTACTAATCATATTTGGTATAGACCATTGTATTTGATAATCATGTATCGTTTCCAATGTTATTTGTAAAGTATATTCAATAGGTGCTGAATAAAATAATTACAAACACTAATACATTGGTGTATTTGTTAGCAGACATGACTATTTAGTTATTAAATTGAAAACATATCATTTTTTCATCATTGTTCTTTATACGATCATTCACAATTATTCAGTCTGAAGGGGAGATTACTTCAAGTCCCAAATTATCGTATCTTAAGATCAATACAAAGAAAATTACTTAGTTTTTTTTGTGGTTTTTCATCTAGACATTTCGGCATAAACCTCAGGCTCTCCTTTTGAAAATAGAAACATTCCAATGATCTTTGAACAGTTAACATTACAAAGCAAAAAAATCCGAATCAATTTAACTTGAAAGCGCTATTCCGTATGAGATGACTGTTTTTGTATGAGTAATTAAAGAAGCAAAGTTAACAGGAAACACTTGCAATGGTCGAAAATTACAATCACATGCCACAATCCACCAGGGAACTGCACACGAAAAACAATAACATGACAAATGACAAACATAATCAACGATAGGAACTCGGGATAGCCGGACTTGGTACCGGCACTAGCGACAGCTAGCGGTACGGTTAAACCGTTTATGGGTACCTAAGCCTCCCCTTTCTCTATTCCCCTTTCCCTATAGTGTAATAAACATACAAATAAAACCCAATACAGGTAGACTACTAACTCGAAGACCACAATCTTGAAAAGGAAAGAACAAGACAAAATATAATTTAGAAAGATGGGTCATGAAGTGCTCGCCGCTAAACTGCCGGCTAGCTCAAGGAGCCTATTCTGCTGGTAGAACACTGTCGCAATAGGGAATATTAATCAAATTCAAAACTTCCCAAAGGGTTTGGTAAATAATTGTCATGGGTTTCAGTAGACATCGGCAGTATCAGTGAGAGGCCAGTATATTTGTAAAATCTTCAAGTCGTTGGATCCAAAAGCCTGAATCATGAAGAACATCCGGTCAATATCCCCTATAACGTAAAGAATGTAAGTTACGTCCCAGTTTTTCTGGATTTTTTTATCAGTTTTTGACATTTTTGAACAACATTTCCGTAAAAACGAGGGTGATAAATACCCTTAGTAATAAGCTGTTCGTGAGTGGAATTATATTTAGATATCAAATGTTCATATCTTCTATAAAACTTCTTAAAAGTGTTTATCAGTTTATGAAATCTGTAACCTTGTTGTAAAAGTTTGGATGTGATAGTAAGGTTACGATCATTAAAGTCGCAAAAAGTAGAAGAGACGCGTGCGAATCGTACCAGTTGAGATCTATACACCCCGTATGATGAAGCTTCAGGAACGTAGCCATCATGGAAGGGAAGTTAGTATGGTGAAGTCAAAATTATCCCTTTTATCATAAATTTTAGTTTTATTTCTTCCAGAGTCAGCGATGATAGTTAGATCGAGAAAGGGGCAGTATTTAGAATCATTGTTAGCTTTATTAAGTTTTAGTTGTTGTGGGTAAATGAAGTCGACATAGTCTAAAAACTGGGGATTGTCAATAATAAGGATACCGTCGATATACCTGCAGTTATCGTTGAAAATTGAAATAAGTTGATCACTGTTTTGTATGGTTCCAGCCCGTAGTTTTTTCATAAAGTCCCGTTTGTAACAGAACAGGAAAAGATCTGCAATGAGAGGTGCCAGTTTGTACCCATGGGAATTCCAATGACCTGTTTATAGATGATGTTGCCAAAACGAACAAAAATGTTTTCTAGCAAAAGATTCAGTGCCTTAATCATGTCATCGCAAGTCCAGGAACAATGATTTTTGTAACTGATGTTAGAGAAGAATACTTGCTTTTTATTACAACAAATGGTCTGTAGACCAGAAAATTTGAAAGATCATTTAATAAGTTGTCCTAATTTAGATTTAATCAAATTATGTGGAAGGGTTGTGTAAAATGTAGAAAAATCATAGACGTCAATAGATGAAACTGGTCTTTTTATCGATTTTAGTTTATCTAAAACTTTAATGGATTTTTTTACACTCCAAAAGTTATTTACACCAGAGTTTTGATAATTTTTTTCACAGTATTTGATAACCAGCTCTTTAATACAGGTGAATGCACTGATTAAATGGATGGATAAATTAGTGTTAGAACAGTTACTCGATGCCGAAATAAAACGATGTTTATAGGGATTTTTGTGAAGCTTAGGAACCCGGTACAAAGTAGGCAAGGTGCTATATTTAGGTGGAACTTGGAGCATACCTGTATAGCTATAGTGCTGCTTGGTTAAAGTTTTTTTGTCAAAATCAGTACGTTTGAAAGTGTTATAGTCTACGTCCTATAATTATTTACCGCGTGGTTTTGCATACAATTGCCTGTATATTTTTTTTTAATCTAGACATACAATATACATATTTTAATTACATATATTCACGGTATGTGCATTTGAGAGACTGCAAAATGTTTAGTATGATAATTAATCGTTTTCAGTACGTACTTTGAACTGTTACGGCATTTCAATCAAGAAAAGTGTAGCAATAAGATTTATCGACATTTGTCAAAAATGCCATTTCGCAAGTTCAAAATATATGGTCGAAACTTATGGTTATATTCGCAAAATTAGCGATCGTGTAATATTTGTGGCCGCAGACACTTTTTACATATTTTTCAGTATCCAGGGATGCAAATTCTAGGGGTATGGGAGCCCGAGGCCCCTACAAAATGACCATGGGCTACTGAATTTTAAAACCAGTAGACCGGTTGGCTACTGAAATATCTGGCAATTTGATTGACAATATAGTATTGCGCTTGTTAAATTATTGGCTGGGCTACTGAATTCTGTTTGAAAGGGGCCTAGTTGGTCACTTTGCCAGTATTTCGAATTTTTTTTTCAGGTAACCAAAGATATTTTAATTCTTAGATATTGCAATTCTGCCTTTAAGTATATGTTATTGTCCTTTCTATTCAGCTAATAATTGCATCCTGTCTCTTTATGTCTTTATTGCTTCCCCCGCCCGCACCATACATATATCAAATGCTTATTCTCTTGTTAGCTAACCTGGCCCAATAGGCAATGTGAGCTATTGCAATCACTTCGCGCAGTTGGAGGAGTGGGTTGATGCGGGTCAAGGATCTGCCTAACGTTTCCAGAGACGATGAAATAAAACCCATCGGTATTGATTTTCCGTAAAAGTGAAGCGTCTATTTATCTAATCATCCTCAGAAGACGACCCTCATCTTCTGGCCATCGGATTCGAACTGGAGGATTCGATGGGAGTTGATAAGGGCAAAGGCTTGCAATTTGGTATTGACGGGGACCTTGCGCTCGAAGTCGGCCCAGAACGGCATATCCACGGTCGATTGTTTCAACCACACGGACTGATATCTAAAGTCGATGACAAATAGGCGATAGAGATCGATGAAGTCGTAAGGGTTGACGCCATCATTACTCAGCAGACTTTCCATTAGGTTGAATTTCTAGAGGAATTCGGCGACCTCCTTATAGATCTTACCGATCCTGCATTGGTTGAAGTTAGTATCATGATCTACGCCAGGTTAGCGATCGACATTTAGGGTCACTTGGATACTTTGAAATCAGCAGTGTTCGAAGATTGCTGGGTTTGGGTCTTGATCGTTACTCTTATCGGTCTGGAAGACGACGATCACCAATCGGGGTCTCTTGGGGCTGCTTCTGTGATTTCGCAAGGAGTCGCCATTGAAATTATTGCTTTCGGGGACGGCGAAACCGCACTGTCTCATGCGGGAGCCGATATCTAGCTTCACCTTGCTCTCGATGGTCTTAAAGAGTCGAAGCTGGTCGTCGGAGGGCATCATGTAGGTGACGAACCAGGAGAGCTTGCTAAGACTGATCTTGCCAGGATCGTTGATATTGGCAGCATTCCTGTAGATGGCATCATTATCCGAGGCGCTGACGAGAGTGAGCTCATGCTTAAATTCGTAGACATACATACACCTGATCTGGACTTCCCAATTGCCATGCCGTTCATGAGGGTGGATCAACTAGCCAGCAATCTATTATTGGACAAAGTGAACCGTGTTGGGCAATCCAACGAGAAATTTACATTAACAGAAGATGTCGAAATGCACACATCAGTATACAAACGGATAGTGGAAAAAGAAGACCCGGCTATAAAAATACTGGTAGGTAAAACTTCAATCATGGAGATCAAAAACAAAGACGACATGTGTTGTGCCACAGCAATCGTTACAGCTAAGGCTAAAATTAATTGACACGAAAAATGGAACTCTACCAGACAAGGTCACTGCATCCAGGAAGAAAAGGCAAAAGCTGGGGCAACTTTACGCAAATGTGGCATAGAAGAAATCAAACGATTCCAAATAGTTTTACTGGTATATCAGATTCATGTCATATCCAAATAGCAATTCCACACTGTTAATACAAAGGACCTGAAACCGAGAAGAAGATTTTAATGTTTTACCATGACAACCATTATGTTGTAGTTACCAGCATGCCTACCTTTTTGTCACGTGTCTATTACATTTAGAAAATGCAACAAAGAATACGACCATGAAGAGCAGCATTCATGCAATAACGTATGCCATTATTGCAGTAAGATTCACACCGAGAGCAAAGATGACTGGAAACCATGTAAAGACTGCGTGTGATACGTCATATTTTTCGACTTGCACAAAAAGACGACATCATCGGGAATTTCTACCTGCACTACCTAGTACAAAGGCACTTCATGTGGACAAACCGTGAACAAAAGATATGGAGTTTATACATGTGGAAACTTCTACTGTCAAACCTGTAAAAATGACCACCCATCAGGACATCAATGCTTCATGCTTCCCTCTATAGAGCAGCAACCCAGAGTCTAAAATTTTAAATTTAATCAACCACCCTGACACACGGCTAAATTATGCCTAATATTGAACGAAATGATAAGACGTTTTGGTTTTGACTGGTCGTAAACGTGAAATATGGTGCAAAAGTTCAGAATCTAAGGTAAAAGGTCAAATTTTCAAAATTTACTTTTTTGTATATTTCAAACGTTTCAAAGCATATCTCAAAATATTCTCAAATGATTGCTTTTATGATCAATGATTTTGTCTCTCAGGTTGTTTTATGATAGAAACAAAAGCAAAAATCAAGAACAATAACCCCTTCACGATGTGAATTACGTCCCTTTTCTCAAATGAGGAAAATTTTCACTTTTGGGGATTTCAAAGCAGAATTCATTGCCAAATATATGTAATATAACCAAAATAAGTAATGTACATTCATTTAATCGGTATTTTTTAAATTTTTTAACGACCTAAAATATGAATACTGACATCTGTGACAAAAATATAGTCCAATGAAAATACATTGTTAAAACAACCAATGAGAGTCATTTTTTAAAACCATTTTATCAAAAAATTTGTAAACAAATAATATAAAAGTGACATAAATAGCTCAAAACACATACACAGAAGTAATTGTCAGCAATTTGAAACTTGAAATAATGTGAGCATACCTCACCTAAACGATACCTCCGCCCCACATTGAATACTTGAAATGCAAAGCCAATTTTTGATATGTTAACCCCCAAAAATTGTAAAATCAAAATCTAAAGCAGGAGGTGCACGAAGCAGTCATGTGTATAAGGTTTTCCAAGAGTTTTATTAAATCCATCCATTAGTCTAGGAGTGACTGCGGAAAGTGTACCATTACTCCTTCAGATAATGCATGGTAAAGTTTATGTTTGGCAAAGGGACACCTCAAAATTTATCAATCGAAGTCTAAAAAAGAAAGTGCACTCTGCCATCATGTGCTAAAGATTCTCTGTTAGTTTCATCGAATTCTCTTTATTTGTTTAGGCGGAGTTGCGGAAAGCGTACTGATACTCCTTAAGACAAAGAATGGCAGAGTCCAAGTATGGCTATAGAAACCCCTCAAAATTGGTCAAATCAAATTCTAAAACAGAAAGTGAACTGTGTCATCATGCAATTAAAGTTCCCTGAAAGATTCATTAAATTCCATTGATTGGTGTAGGAGGGGTCGCAGAAAGCATACTAATCCCTCCTCAAAACACAGATTGATAAAGTGCACGTTTGGCTATGGGAAACCCCCAAAAATTGTCAGATCAAAAAGGTGAAGTGTTACATCATGTGATGAAGACTCTTTGAAAGTTTCATCAAATTCCAATGACTGGTTTGGAGGGAATTTTAAGACGACATACCAGTATCCCTTAATGACAAATGCATTGCGTAAACCATGTGTGGTTATTTGAACGCTATAAACTGCTCAGATCAAGGTCTAAAATAGGGAGTGCAATATGGCATCATATAACTAAGATTCTTTGAAAGTTTTATCAATCTCTACTCGTTGGTTTATAGAGTTGTAGATGGCATATACCAGTACCCCCTTATTGCAATAACTGCAAATGTCCATGCTTGGGTATGGAAAACCAAAAAAAAAATGGCAAGATCTCAACCCAAAATAGAAGGCAAACTGGGTCATAATGAGATAGAAGTTCCCTGAAGGGCTTCATCAGATTTTTTTCTGTAAAAGGAGTTGCAGATATTAAGGTCGAACGGATAGACAACAAAATGAATACTATATTCCCGCCTTTTTCAAAAGCGGGGTATAATAATGTTTATTACTAACTGGTTTACTAATCCTTCAAGGATTTTAAAAAGGCTTGCAATCGACAATTAGTAAAGTTACCAGCACTAGATTGTCGACAAATATTATGTAAGTCTCGCATCTTGTGTTTGACTTACTTACCTTTAACTAGAAATAGTGTTAAGTTGTACAGACTGGATTTGTACCTGCATAAGATCTTTTGGTTAGGACATCATTTTCCAGAGAAGGATGATACCTTCATCGAAGGAGATATTTGTAAAATCCTGTTAAGCAGACTTCATGAGAACGTATCCAGGCTATTGATAAATTGTAGGTAACAACGGATAATGAGTAATGAATATAAGCATGCTACGTTTCAGTATACCTTTCCATTGCAAATGAACGCATAAATTGTATGAAAAATTTGACGTTTTTTTGCCTTTTACCATTCTATATTTTTAGGGGGTACTGATATGCTTTCTGCGACCCGTCCTACACCAATAAATGGACATTAATGAAACTTTCAGAGGACCTTAATTGCATGATGCCATTTGACCAATTTTGAGGGTCGGTTTCCAAAAGCCATACATGGACCTTGCCAATCTTTGTCATAAGGAATATCGGTACGCTTTCCGCAACTCCGCCTAAACAAATCAAGAGAATTTGATGAAACTTTCAGAGAATCTTTATCACATAATGGCATAGTGCACTTTCTTTTTTAGACTTCGATTGATTAATTTTTGAAGTGTCCCTTTGTCAAACATAAACTTTACCATGCATTATCTGAAGGGGATAATGGTAAATTATCCGCAACATCACCTAGACTAATGGGTGGATTTAATAAAACTCGGGAAGAACCTTATACACATGACTGCTTCGTGCACATCCTGCTTTAGATTTTGCTTTTACCATTTTGGGGGTTTAGCATCAAAAATTGACTTTGCTTTTCAAGTATCCCATGTGGGGCGGGGGTAGCATTTAGGTGAGCTATGATCGCATTATTTCTAGTTTCAAATTGCTGACCAAATTTCTGTGTATATGTTTAGAGTTATTAATGTCACTTTTCTATTATCTGTTTACAAAATTTTTGATAAAATGGTTTTTAGAAAAATGACTCTCATTGGTTGGTTTAACAATGTATTTTCATTGGACTATATTTTTGTCACAAATGTCAGTATTAAATTTTCAGGTCGTCAAAACATTTATAAATACTCATTAAATGAATGTACATTACTTATTTTGGTATATAACATATTTTTGGCAAAGAAATTTGCTTTGAAATCCCTAACAGTGAAAATTTTCCTTATTTGAGAAAAGGGGAGTAATTCACATTGTGAAGGGGTTATTGTTCATGATTATTTTCTTTTATTTCGATCATAAAACACATGAGAGACAAAATCAATGATAAAACAAGCAATTATTTGAGAATATAATGAGATGTGCTTTGAAACGTTTGAAATATACAAAAAAGTAGATTTTGAAAATTTGACCTTTGACCTTAGGTTCTAAACATTTGCACCATGTTTCATGTTTACGACCAGTCAAAACCAAAGCGTCTGATCATTTCCTTTAATATTAGGTATAATTTAGCCGTGTATCATGCTGGTTGATTAAACTCCGAAAATAAGCTAGATATTCACTACAGGTTGCTGCACTACTAATACCAAGGATGGATTGAAGAAACAGACTTATATTTTCGTCGACTTTGAATGTACCAAGGACGATCTTGTCCAGTGTTATCAAGGATGCACACAATACTTCTCTAGTGTTATCAAGGATACAAACCAGACGAGACCTAAACATTTGAAAACTGTTAAAACTTCAAATGTGGAGCTTCCGAACTCAAGCCTAATTTATGCGTTACATACACAAAGTCTGTTTGAAATGTATGAATAACAAAACCGATATACACACCATCTGTGAAGACTGTAGGAAAAACGAGCAAGTAGTTACTGGACCTGAAATCACCGACAAATTCTGCCAATGGCTATTCTCTAGAAAAACAACCGTCTTATGCCACAATTTTTAAGGATACAAACGTTATCCAATCTTAAACTACTAGTTTACAAAGGAATATTACCAGATGTGATTCCGAATAAACGAAGTATATTACCGTAACCGTACCTGACTGCAACATCAGAATTATTGATTCAATTAACTTTGTACCGATGGCATTATCCAAATTACCAAAAATATTTGGTTTGACGGAATTAAAGAAAGGATACTTTCCTCACCAATTCAACACCGAAGAAAAATAATCCTTGGTACACAACGGCCTACCAGATGTCAAGTATTATCAACCAGAGATGGAGCTCGAGGAGAGATAAAACGCACACTGGAGTTTCATGTTCATATTACAACAAGAACTGTTGATTTATTGCGTTTGATGTGAACATATTGAGAAAAGCGTGCCTCAAGTTCAGAGAATTATTCATAGAGATGACATCACCGACGGACAATGTGGGATATATCTATTCCAGCAATGCATTGTCTTTGAATACAACGGTTGTTTCTGGCACGGATGTTTACGTTGTTATAGTGCCTCAACCGTCAATCCGGCAAACAATATGACGATGTGTGAATTACAGCTGCGTATATTAAATAAGAAAAGATACCTAGACGGGCAAGGTTATACCTGAGTCGGTAAATTCAGAGTCATCCTAACGCACAAAGTTTCATAAACTCCCTCAAATATGTTTACTCATAGGAACCAACAGATGCCTTTTTACAGGGGACGCACAGAAGCATTTGCTATGTACAAAGAAGCAATGAAACATTGATTACTATGACGCTACTTGACTGTACCCCTACATCAACAAGACCGGCAAGTTACCCGTGAGACACCCAACCATAGTCACAATTTGAGAGATACACAAAGATACGAATGACTCAAAAAATACACGTTACTTACACCGAAAGAACTCTACAACCTAGAACTTCCTAAAAAAACCAACAACAAACTATTGTTCACGTTATGTAAAACCTGTGCTGAATCCAGTCAACAAACGCTTATGGGCAAATTCGGTCAAAGATCCAATATGGCACTGATAAAATACTATTCTTAATCAAGCGAATACGTCAATTTGTTTACTAGTAATCAAATCAGTTTGATTGGTATTAATCTCGTGAGTGACACGATAATTGGGGCAGATATCCATACAGAGAAGAATTCGCCAAAGACTCAAGACGGGTCAATGTAGTCTTACTGCCTACACTTCAGCCCAAACACGACTAAAATTGTACAGTTATTTGGAGAAGGTAGACAACCGCGTGTATTCTAAGCAGATACAGATTCCATCGTATTAATTTTCAAACATTCAGAGCGGCAACCGCAATTAGGAGACTACTTAGGAGAACGGACAGATGAGGCAGCTGGAAACAGAATTACAGAATTTGTTTCCGATGAGCCGAAGAATTATGCCTACAGATTAGCCACATCCGACATATATGGAACCGACACGGCATGTAAAGTGAAGGGAATAACATTGAACTACAAGAATGCTCTGATCACCAATTTCGATACGATTAAAGACATGGTGATAAACAACAGAAACGATTTGAAGACGACAGTGAGTGATGATTTCCGAATCATACGAAATAATATGAAACTTTTGTCTGTATATCATGATTAAGACCATATAAGCGTATTTGACAAAAAGTACCCTTGAATGATTATAGCACGCGACCGTTTGGATTTTAAATTGTAAAGTCATCATGTGGATGGCTCTCCAATCATGTTTGCTTCATTACCGGGATAATAAAATGTGCGTAGCTTAATTAATACATTATTTACTGCTTAATTGGAAGAAAAGCATATAATTGCTTGAAAAAAGGAACCACACTTGAACCAAACAATCAATAATGATACATAGCTATTGAGACAAAACAATGAAGAAAAATAGTGGTAAATAGATGCTAAAAATGAGGTAACGATAGGACAAGACAAAACATGGACTCAAGAATACATAAAAAGGGACATCCGGATTGAAGTATTGGCCAAAAAAAATTCAGAATAAAAATAATAACTGAGATAAAGTACAAATGCAAAGAATAAAACTCCGATACGCAATGGTTATTATAACAAGACAAAAAGAGGCATAAAAAACAAGATAAAAACAAAATGAAGAGGTTTGTGCAAGAAAACTGAACCTTGTTGCCCCATTTCAACCTTCACACCACTTTAACACCACTTTACTTCGTTTACGGTGCGCTACATTTGTGATGTTTGAAAGAGGGATTTATGAATTACCATATAAAGGAAATGTACGTGGTTTTTAAGCCCATTTGCAAATATTACGGATTTTAGTATTAGCTCTATTGGAGGGAAAGTGGTCTAGGGTAGCGTGTTTCACTACTCCCGTCATTTACTTTGTCGATATTCATTTACATATTCGAAAAAAGTCATTTTGACATTGATTTACTTTTTCGATTTTTATTTACTTATTCGGATATTTTCATTTTTACATTCATTTACTTTTTCGATATTCATTTACTTATTCGAAAAAAGTCATCTTGATATTCATTTCCTTTTTAGATCTTCATTTACTTATTCGAAAAAAAAATTGAAATTAATTTACTTTTTCGATATTCATTTACTTATTCGAAAAAAAGTCATTTTGGCATTCATTTACTTTTTCGATATTTCATTTACTTATTCGATCTTCATTTACTTATTCGGAAATTTTTATTTTTACATTATTTTACTTTTTCGATATTCATTTACTTATTCGCAAAAAAAGTCATTTTTACATTCATTTACTTTTGCGATATTCATTTACTTATTCGAAAAAAGTCATTTTGACATTCATTCACTTTTTCAATATTCATTTACTTATTCGATTTTCATTTACTTATTCGGAAATTTTCATTTTTACATTCATTTACTTTTTCGATATTCATTTACTTATTCGAAAAAAAGTCATTTTGACATTCATGTACTTTTTAGATATTAATCATTTACTTATTCGGAAAAAGTCATTTTTACATTCATTTCTGAAAATGATATAATATCATTGCCCGCAATCAATGAATACTGAAATTTGACGTAAACATATGGCAAAAGGACATTTTCTGCAATCAATATAATATTGATGCCCTCAATCATGAAACTTCTTGTTTTTGCCTAAAAACAGATGGTAAAAGGGACATTTTCTGCAAGTGATATAATATCAATGCCCCTTATTATGAAACTTCATGTTATTTAAATAAAATCATATGGCAAAAGGGAATATTCTGCAATCGACACGATCCCCATGTCTGCAATCAATAAACTTTCTGCAACATGCGGCAAAAGGGACATTTTCTGCAGGCGATATTATATCAAGGTCAGCAAACATTAAATTACTGTAATTTGACTATAAACAGATGGCAAAATTTACATTATCTGCAATCGATATAATATCGATGCACGCAATCATGAAACTTTCTGTAACTTGAATGAAAACATATGGCAAATGGATATTTTCTGCGATCGATATACAAAATGTTATATCAATGCCCGCAATAAAAAAAAAAACTAACTTTAATTTGACTAAAACATGTGGCAAAAGGAACATTTCTTTCAATAGATATAACATCGATGCCCGCAATCATGAAACTTCCTGCAATTTGACTAAAAACCAAGGCAAAAGTGACATTTTCTGCAATCGATATAATAGCGATGTCTGCAATGATAAAACTTCTTGTAATTTGACTAAAAATCGACGGCAAAGGGGATATTTTCTGCATTCTTTATATTATACAACATGTTATAGATGCCCGAAATCATGAAACTTTCTGTTATTTGACTAAAACATATGGCAACAGGGACATTTTCAGTGACCGATATAATTCAAATGCCCGCAATCAATGTACTTACTGTAATTGACTAAAACATATGGCAAAAGGGAAATTTTTGCAATCGATATAATATTGATGCCTACAATAATGAAACTTCCTGTCATGTTTTGATTATAAATATAGAGAGAACATCCACTCTGGCCACCTGCAGTATTAATTTCCTAATTTTTTCATTAAAAAAGCTTGAAATTCGGTCTAATTTAACAGATATGTTATGAACGTCGGGATATTTGCCAAAAATACAAGTCATGGATCAAAATCTCCCTCGTCTTCAAAGCTCGGGAAATTCTACGACCCTTCGTATTTTTGGCAAATACCCCTCCTTATAATGATATATCTTTTCAACATTCTCGCTTTTGAACGCATTTTATTCAGTAATTGAAATTTATTTAAAAGATAAACAATATCTAACTGAGGTTCCTCATTGTGTTGAAGACCGTACGGTGACCCCTAAATGCTTTGTGGGGGTCGTTTTTACCTGGATATGTGATGTTGTCTCCTTGACATTTATCCCATTTCCTTTCTTTTTCATAGTGTAAGGTATAAATACATCAATAACAACTGGTACATTTTTAATTGTAGTATCCATTAAAAAAAACACAACTAGACCATAGATGCTACTACTTTTATCCGTAAGCGTTAGTCCATTACTACAATTTAATTTACCCTACTCATTTAATTCAGCTGTAATTGAAAAACTAATGTGTTCTTTCTTTGATTATTATCATAACATACATAGAAAAATGATGTTGTCTATCGGTTTGAAGGTCTAACCGAAAATAAAAAAAAACAAAAAACAAAAAAAAAATAAATAAAAAAAAAATAAATACAAAAAAAAAATCCGTGCGAGACAAACACGTTTCTATCCTTCATCCAAAACGTAATTGAATAAATGAATGTCTTCTGAATGAAATCGGAAGTTATCATAGAAAGAACATTTAATTTCTTATTTTGCCGCATTTTTGTCGTATTTCCAATTGTTTCTTAATGAAAAGAAATGATACCATTATATTATCTTCCAGCTTCTTCTCCTTTTATGTTTCTCATCCTATTTTGGAAAACTCTGACATAACCGATTATAAAATTTAAGCTTTAAACGTGATTTAAATATTATAACATATTCAATGCAGTGCCTTATAAAGTTTCTATGTTTAAATACAGATTAATGCATGGGCATTTCCATATTGGCCTAGTTATCATCCCGAGACTCCCATATTGGTAGGAGACGAAGTCGAGTGCCAATATGGATCGAGGGAAGATAACTTAGCAAATATGGAAATGCCCATGTATTGAAATATTTATTGCATACTTCCGATAACGAAAGAAACAAAACAAAAAATGATTATTTTTGCTTATTACTTATGATTAATAATAGGCTTTGGTGTATCAGTAAAATTATTATATGATATGCCAAATTTAACTTAAAAAAAAGAAAAAAAACTGATTATTCTTGATTATCACTTACTTAGTAACAATAATGACATTTTTGAATGCGCATTATGACCGGCCGTAAACAGTCGACATTTTCACACCTCTGAAAAATAAATGGTTATATTCACCGCCTAGGAAAATAACCCTTTATTTTCCTGGAATGCGAAAATATCGACAGTGTTCTTCCGGTCATAATGAGCATACAAAAATGCCATTATTTCTACTAAGTAAGTGATAAGCAAGAATAATCTTTTTTTTTTTCTTTTTTAAGTTAAATTTGGCTTATCATATAATAATTTTACTGATATACCAAAGCCTATTATTACTATCTCTTTACTTAATTATTAGCGATTATAGTTCATAGAAAAATGTTCTTTACTATATAGAGAACTGTTAACTAAATTTTTTGCGAGCATATATTTTCGCCATCTTCTCGAGATAAATGAATTGTCGCGAATTTCTTTTTCCTTATACAGATGCCTTACATGTATTAGTTGTAGAAAGTTGCAAAAATCAGTCGCCAGGATTTCCATAAGGGGGACAAAATGCAAAATAAAGTATATATCCGAGGAAATATGTTGGTATACATTATTGTATAGAGATTTGGGAAAATTGAAGAAGTGACATCATTTAATACGTTGCTAGCGATTTTTTTAAGTAAACTAATCTGCTAATTAGGGATGGTAACTCTTAAGTTAAAATGTTTTAGGTTTAATTTTTTGTTATCCATAATGCTATCAATCATATATCACTAGAAGCAAAGTATACTAATAGGTTATTGTGTTCCTTTTTATACATCGGTCTCATGTTATACCGTGGTCCGTCCGTTTTTCTGTATGTGCGTCAGCCGTCCGTTCGTCCATAAATCGTAATCTAACTGTAGAACCCTTGGTCCATTTTTAAACTTTGCAGGATTGTTATGTACAACAAAAAAATACTTTCTTTCGTTTTTTGCTCATCCGGTCTGAAAGGTCATCCGAGCTTTTGTCATCATTTTGCGTTTGTCGTCAGTCTGTCGTCGTCAGCATTTTCAAAAATCTTCTATTCTGAAACTGCTGAGCAAGTTGTAACAAACCTTACCTGAATCACCAATAGGATATAAAGTTTTCGAATCACATTTGATTAGTCTGAAGACTAAACAACACGGATGCTGTTAAAAAAAGGACATAGGAAAAACTGCTGTTTAGGATAAACTGCTGTTAAGGATAAACTGTTTTTTTTTCAAATAAGTCAAAAACCGTTTTAGATATTAAAACACTTGATAAAGACAAAAATAATTACTATGACAAGATTAACACCCCATTGTTAGTTTGCAGAAAATTCGAAATCCCGTCTTGAAGTTATTACTCCATTTCCGTAAAAAAAAAACAACTTTTTTTTCTTATTAAAAGAACTATAACAGATCAAAATCATTTTTGAACAGCAAAAATGTTCAGCATACCAAGATCTACCCACCTGTAAATTTTGATGAAAATCGTAATCCGTATTTAGGAGATAGTTCGTTTCATTATCAAATTTTCACAACTTTAAACATTTTGACTTGTTTATCAAAACAATTTGAGATAGAGGTAAAGTTTGAATAGCAGAAGTGTTAAGCTTATCAAAAATTACATCACGTATTTAGGAGATAGTTCGTTTCATTATCAAATTTTCACAACTTTAAACATTTTGACTTGTTTATCAAAACAATTTGAGATAGAGGTAAAGTTTGAATAGCAGAAGTGTTAAGCTTATCAAAAATTACATCACAGCTCCAAATTGGCAACCAGAAGGAAAGATAGTTTAACATAGAACCCTGTGGGAAATGTTGTTAAATGTTAATTCTTGAAAACTGGTTCATACATCAAGTTATGTTAACTCGGTGTGGTAACATGATATTATAAAACAAATGTATGATTTAAATACCAAACATTGATTCAAGATGGCCGCAATTGCAGATCATAGTTTAACATTGGACCCTTTTTGAAAATGTTATTAATTGTTAATAAGTGTTTTATATATAGACAAGTATATATTAACCAGGAATGGTAAAGATGATTGTCGTTTGCTTTATTTTGAATATTTGACCCTATTGGTCAGGTTTTGAATTGATAATTCGTTCCATACATCAACTTGATATTAACTAGGTATGGTAACATGATAGTCATTTAACAAATGTGTGATATTAGAACCCATTATAGATCCAAGATGGCCCTAACTGCCGATCTAAGTTTAATATAAGACCCTATGGGGAAATGCTATTGTTACTAAGCATGGTAACGTGATGAGTCATTTTTAAAAAAAAATGTATATTGGTTCCAATGACAAAACCAACATGGTCTATACAGGGGATTACAATTTGACATAGAATTCTACGGAAAACTGTTCTGCATTGTTACTTCTTGAAAACGTTTCATATGCAAATTGATATAAACTAGGAATTTTAACATGACAGTATTTTACCAGGTGACCGACTCAACCACCAATTCATCAGATTATTCATTTTACCTTATTGGAAATCCTATTTTATCAGTAGCCACTGGGTAAGAGGTGCAGGCTCACATGTGAGCCTCTATGTATTTGTTGGCAGATATTTCTTTCCAGATTTATTGGTCTTCGAATATCCCAAAAAGCATATAATGGTATTTTCCGTCCACGCATCCTTTTATAGGGACTATGAAGATTGAAGTTCGAAGGTTTGGACTACGCATTCCATTCGCAACTACAGAAGTTAACGGTTTCTCACATTTTCTGGGATATTGACAAAAGACGGCTAAACGAAAAAAAAAACCGTTAACTATGGAATAATGAAGGAAAGTTTTTGAGGGCACCAAAAGGTGAGTGGTTGTCTTCCTCACTATGAGGTTTTCAACAACAACAAAAAAAAAATGCAACTATAGACGTACAGGGGGCTTGTGCTGTATGACTTGTAAGGACTTCATGGCTTGGTTTATTATTTATGGTTTGGAACTAGCATAAAGGAATATAAACAACTCTAAGGGTGTTATAAGCAAGTATGAAAGTGTACACCTGCGAACAGAAAGTGGGCACTTTTCTCCATGACGTGCGTTTTGTACATGAAATGATTCATGGAGCATTAGAACTAATAATAGTGTTGAATGAAGATTAAGGAATTAGGATGGGCAGACTCGACGAGGACAGTATAGGTCGACTATCCTTAACAGATTTTATTACAAGCAAGAAGCAAAAGATCTCGATTTTGGTATCCCTTTGATAAAAACGGCAATGAACGCGGAAATGGCATGTGCCAAGACCGTCGAATTTGTACATGTGCGCCTTACGATTCCTTCTCGAGAAGTCCATTTTATGCCATTAGCATGATTAGCTTCCGTGTGGAAAACCCGTTAAATTAATGTCGAATTTGAACTATATACTAAACACTCTAATAACTGTATATATGCCTTTTTTATTTTCATAGATGGCAATGCTGAGCATTCAAATTGTTATGCTGATCGTGTTAATGATCTTGTCATATGTGCGAGGATGTCCCACGGAATGTTCATGTTCACAAACTAGTGATATTTCTGTAGCGGTTAATTGTTCATATAGGTCATTATTACAGATACCAACAAACTTCCCACGGAATACTTGGATTTTGTAAGTAGATATTTCAGTGTTTTAAGTATAAATTGGACATTAAAAGCAATAGGAAGTAATACAACACATAAATACACAGCTAAATTCTTCAGATATATTTTCCAGTGTTTGACCATTACTTAAAAGCGACATAGAATGCCATTTTTTATTGTCATGCTTTGATAAGTAATAAAAGAAATCATTTTATGTTTTTATGCTAAAGAAAATCAGAACGTACTATCTTAAATTGTATTTTATGAATTGCAAACATGCATTTAATATTGTATTTATTTTCACTAAATTAATGTATTATGAAAGATGAATGACGACAAATGCGTAGTTTGTACAATAGAAACGGATAGCTGTTAACGTTTTACTTATAAATTTTGTCCATGGGCTGAAATAAGTCGCCGTGTCCCCCACTTCTCAACCTCACTCATTCTTTTTATTTTCTAAAAGGCCATAAATCTTACCCCTACCCGAATAAAATATTGACTAAAATTTTAAGATTTTTCTTGAAATTATATAATTTCAAATGTGTCTAGAATCCATTGAGCATTTCACTTCATAATTCTGACACTTGTTTGTAGTCTTTTAATGTACTTTCTTGAATATCAATCATGTAAACATTATGTCAACATGGTTTTATACCCAAAGCTATCTCTTTAAAATAAGCAAACAGAAGATATTTTGAATATGTTCGTTTTCTCCTCGGATTTGTTCTTGTTTTGCCTCATCTAATCTATGAAACTTGGAATTTATGAAAAACATAGTATAAAATGATCTTCTGAACAAAAAGCACAAATAATTGTAATTTTAAGTAATATGAACTTTCTTTAACAGTAAATTTGCACTGACAAATTTTCTCTCAAATGGACAATTTTGTCAATGATCGCATAAAAATAACAAGATCACTCAAAATGCGTGTTGTATATAACAATATTGTATGAATCATATGTGAATTTGGGATTCTATCACCAATTTGTCCAATTAAGCACACTATTTTGTCCGAAATCAATGAAAAATGGGAACTTGCAGCATTTTTGTGTTGAATGAAACTCAAAAAACAGAAAATTTTACCTCTGTCCTAATAAAATGATGCCTTAAAATTCCCAAGCTTTGCCTGTCTTCACATATGTTTTGCATTCTTTCCTTCATGTAAAAGTGTATTAGATATGTCCTAACACTAGCAGATATGTTATGATCTTGTTTGGCCATTTTGATCTTATCACGAACTTGACAAGCTTAACACAATTTTGTTAAGACTTAGTAAGATATTCAGTCGTATTTCAAGATAATTGCTTTCAAGGACGATCAAGACCTATTCAGTTTATCAAGATCAAACAAGATAACTGCGTTCAAGGGCGTTTAAGATGTGTTTAGTCTGTCCAGATTAAACAAGATGCAATCGGGATCTTGTTTTGACTTAACAAACTGAATTCGTCTTGATCGTTCCTGAACGCAATTAACAAGTGGATCTTATTTTATCTTTAAGGTAGTTCGGGGGACTAAAATGAAAACGATAGATTTTTCTTATTTTTCTGTGATAGGAAGTTTCTTTTATTCACTTCAAAATTTTAGTTAAGAATTTATGGGTCACCGATCTGGTTTTTCCTTGAGAAGCTTCCAAAAATAGCAGGATTATGACCTTTTTAATATAGGGTATATAGGGAGAAAATACAATTTTCGAAATTTTAGTACGATTAAAACGATAGCTTTTGGTGAAAATGTAATACAAAGTATGTTTAAGAAATCTCTTTAGAAATATGAAATAAAAAATAGGGGTAACCGACCATATTTTTGATAAAATCGTGAAAATGTGATTTTTCCCTTTATATTTCTTTAGAATTATCTCCCCCTTAATAAAGTAAGAATTCTTTAAAAAATGAATTATTTTTTAAGCTAGCAGAATAAATGTTGCTTATTTCATTTTATCTATTATCAATGAACTATTTAAATTCATTTTAACCACATTTTAATGATAAATTCAAATTTTCATCAGATGCGCGAGATGGATGCGCAGTTTTAGACACCCGAACCACCTTAACTATTTTAATACATCTTGATCGTCCTTGAAATCGATTATCTTGAAAGCCCATTTAAAAATCTTAAATCTTAAATTGTCTTGACAAAATTGTGTTAAGATCAAAATGGCCAAACAATCAAAACATATCTGCCGGTGTAACATGCAATTAAACGCCAAAATATTGGTATAATTTAATGGTCTGATATTCATGAAAATAAGAATTTTCTCATTTCAGAATTACACAAAATTTGAATTTAATTGTTGAGCTTATCAGATATAAAGCATATACATGCCAGATTGCGATATAGTAGGTATCAGCTTTATATGTTGGCAACTTCATACATTATTAAAATGTACAAAAGTGTTCAGTGCGATGCAAATTACGAACAGTTTGGTCCCTACCCTAAAATATTTAGCACGATTTTGATATTTCCATCATTATTTTTCACTAGAACATAACAACATCACGATATTAAGTAGTTATGATATACATTTGTTATATCTCCCTTTTTTCATATTTTCATATTAACTGACATTAATTGAACAAATACAAAATGGTTATTTTCGTATTTTAAGAATTTCATAATTTCCATGTGTTACTTCCCGAACTTTATATACGTATATGTCATCAAAATTCTACACCTTCATCTCAAGATGACTACACTAATGCCTTTTTAAAGTTAGTTGATCGAACGTGAATTTCAAATAAAATTTTCATTTATGAAGGAATCAAAATTCAGAATTCGGAAATAACTTTCTTACAATTTCATGTCATATATTTAGTAAAGGAATTCAATGGCCGGAGGCGAGTGGATTGTTTATCATTAATTCACACTTGGCCATTGTTTCTCTTACTTAAACCATTATTGAGACATTTATGTATTCAAGAGATTAAAAGGATAATCACGCGACCTATCTAATTACTGTATTGTTATGTTTGAAATATATCTGTCTTTAAATAAAAAATTCACTCAGTATTAAAAAAGAATTATATGGATTTAGTTGTCCTTAAAGTTTGATTTAAAACGATATCTTATAATCAGATAAATTTCGATTTTGTTTTTAAAGTGAGTCGAAATGGCATTAAATTCGGTAAAAAATATCCGTTAATAGATTTAAATCTATCAATCTTTTCAAAAAAGATCGAAAAAGACAGAAAACGTAAGTTGTGTCTGTATAATGAGATACTGTCAAAACATATGGTAATATTTACCCAGGGTAATACATGTACGAGGAAAGGGCATGGAAAGGAAGACTGTATTTTTTTATATTTTTTAATAGAGTCATGTTTTCGATTCGAAATAAATTTTTAACAAAAAGGAAAGAAATATGAAGTCTAATCGTATATACTATTGAATCGTTATTCGCCGAAAAAAAAATTACTATTCACCGAGCTGTAGATTTTGATACTTTTTATATTACTTATTGATAAAGTTCCATCCTACCGATATTTTTTATTGAAATTTGATGAAAAAACTTCATAAAAATATTTCTCAGCTGGTTTTGTATTCGATTAACATTACACTTAATCAAACAAATACAAAGCAGTCAGAATATGGTGTAAGTCAACACAAAATACATTTTTGTATTAATTACTCCTTTTAGACGTTTTTTTGTAGTTCTTAATGTAATTTAAGATTTTTTTTTTTAAAAAGCACTTTTAATAGTGGATATCAATTTTCGTGGTTTATATAATGTAAACTGTTCCGTGGGTACTAAAATTCGTGGTTTCGAATTTTCCGCGTATTTATCAGATATATATTCTGAATCTTAGAATTGAACTTGAAAGAATATATGACCATATATTAGCAATTGAAAGAGGTAGGCATAATATAATAAACAACGATTTTGTATACAATGTTCCAAAAACTTGATTGAAGATGAGGGACATTTCTTTTTTCTATTTTAATAAAAAATGAATCATTAAGAAAAAGACTTTTTTATTAAAATAAAAATATGAATCCGCAATTGGCCAAAAACAAAACATTCAACTATATTATTAGAAAATATTTTGTCGTCTTATTGTCTTATGCACCTTGCTGCCCCTTTCATTCAAAAGCCCCTAGCACTGAGGAGATCGGAATCAACAGAGATGCATATCTTTTATTGTTCTAATTGTATATATGTTTTATTGTCTTGTAGTTATGCTGTCAATCCGTAAGGGTAAAAGGTAGCATAAATAATAAATATTACCATTCCAATATTGCCAGCGTCTATATTATATACATTTGTGTAGTAGGTATAACAGCAAATACAAAAAATAACAATATCTGTAAGGCCATAACGTTTCCCGACTAGGGTGAAATTTCAGCCACACCCTCAAAAATATTTCGCCTAATCGGACAATCCTTTCGCAGTGATATGTCGTAAACATAATTTCCCTCGGGACGTTTATAATCTTTAAATTGGAGAAAACAACAGATGAAGAGGGGATGCAGTACATTCTTTAAAAAAATACACAGTTAATACAATAGAATGATACACAACAATGATTTGATATCATCTCCTTTCCTTGCTTGTTTTTGGATAAATTGCATTTAAAACACGCACTTTGGCACTTTAACGCAAGTGCTTCAGATCTGTTCTTAACTCTTGAATAAATTTTCATTTCATAAATCCGTATTTAGGAATTTTGCCAAATGAAATCATGCATTTATATGATTTTCTTGTATTCCTTTATTATATATTTTACAAAACGATATGGGGTAAATGAACATGAAGCCATAACACATATGTTTACCCCAACTGCAATAAATCTAATGAGCTGTATGCTTTACAACTACAACAACAACAAAAAAAAGGATCCCCAGTCTGTCCGCTAGTCCCTTTGTCTGAATACAGGGCAGGTGTTTTTTTCAGCACAATTCTCTTCACAGATTTATACTAGGAAGTTTTTGATTTGAAGATCCTTTGTGCTTAAATTTAAAAATGTGCATACGGTAGGAATTTAGAGTGTGGTGTATTTTTACAAAAAGTAAATAGATGATTGAGATAATCCACTTTCGCATACATATATAAGGGAGTGCACTTGTTTTTTCTTAAACTTTTCTTGCTACTCTAATGCTATGAATGTTTTATTTTGCTTGTAATTCGTGAACATATCAATAATATGCAATTAATGAGGAATGTTTCGCTTGCGTGTTTTTCAACAAACTATATTCGCCGGATTTAGCATATTTGTCTTAAAGGGATCATCTTCGACTTTCAAGCACAATATCATTTCATCATGAATTATTCTTTTAATAGATATCTTGTATAAATGCACGTAGATATCTGCTGCATCTAAGATAATACCAAAGCAAAGCCTGCAATCCCGACAGTCAATACTGTTTTCAACGAAAGACTTGTTTCCAAGTACTGAAATAAAACATTACACCTATCACATATTATGTGAAACAAATTGCTCTATCAAGTAACATGTCTGGTGGTTAAAATTACCGATAATCATTACTGTAAGATATATACAAATAGGTAAAGCAATCGAACACATCATTTTGTACCGTAACATATCGAGCAAACACTTTTTATAACTGTTACGTATCGAACACGCCCCTTGATTAAAATTTAAATTCATTTGCACGAGTCACTGTTCTATGGGCTGAATAGTAAATGCTCAATGACGTCAATTAAAAATAAATACATCAGTATAATGTATTAAGTAAGTAAAAGTTTATCAAGTAAAATTGTTATGTTTGAAAGGTCTGTTATTAGGTAAATTGTATCCGTTTGTAGGAAAAGTTGAAGATACGTCTTTGTATTGTTGTTGCCTACCCGTATAGATTAATTTAAATCGACTGCGTTTTTTTTTTTTTTTTTTTTTTTTTTGGTAACGTTAAATATCAGCAAAATTGTTAAGAACTGCCTTGCACGTTTCTGGAGTTTTGGAGTTGTTACATCCTGTGTTTCTTCGGTATTCTACTTCCCTTTTTAATGACACTGTTTGCTTTTTCGTAATACCGTTTTAGCCAATTATTTTGCTGTGGCCAGAGTGTGATTTTGCTCTAACTTCGCGGTAAACTTTTTATGTAAAGACCTTTTTCATGTTCTCTGAAACCACTGTGCTATTTTCAACTACACATAACCACAATACTTCTTAGTTGGTCCCCTTTAAAACTGTATCCGCATGTCTGCATATCATCCAAGATGGCTGCCAGCGGGCAACATAGTTTAACTTTGGACCTTATTGGTAACATTTTGAAACATCTTCTTAGAAAACTTAATTCAATGGTCCTTAGATAGACTCTTCTAAAAGATATTCTGCAGGTCCGACCTTATTTCACATAAGATGACTGACAGCGGGGAATATAGTTTAACATTTTACCGTATTGGAAACACATTCCTTGTATAAAAAGGTATCTGGCAGGTCCTTACCCAATACAAGATGGCCGCAAGCGGAACATAGTTTAATATTGAACCCTTTTGTAAATGTCATTCATATTTCTACGTTTCCCATGGCCAAGGTGAGCCATCAAGGCTGTCGAGATCCTCTTGTTTCTATTCAGCCCCCGTATCCCCTTATTCAGGGTTTTAATTAATTTTCACATTTTCAATCACAAAATGTTAACACCATTAGCTAAGAATTAAAAAAAAATTCTTGGCTTGACAAAACATTCAGAAACTAACAGGGTTTTGCACGAAGGACATACTTCTTAGTTTTATTCGAATTATTCGGAATATTGAGATATTACAAGGTTACAAATGCTATGGCCGAGTTTTTGATCAGTCAGTAGTAATTGCCATTTTAGTTAATATATGATCTGAACCATTGAAGGATGATTTGACTTGTGATATCACAATAACACTATCAAATAAAAAAGGGAGTTCAACCTCCGGACCCCTCTTATGTTTTTGTGTGCACATACTTCAAATCCTATTCTATGCTGATATGTTGTGTTACTTTCCGTTATTTAGTAGTGTGCCCATGTACTATTTATTTTGTTTGCAGTGGAGGTAAATTAAATTAAATTATTTCTCTATAAAAACGCAAACTTTATCATATAGACAAATTCTTGGCAGCATTTATCAATCAGAAATTTTAAAAATAAGTATAAATTTGCGTTTTTAGCGTCCAAAAGGTGGTGAATTTCTCGAGATCGAATCAGGAATACTTTTTTTTTAATTTTCTGTTGATACATCAGATAAGTTTCATTCGATGCGTACGTATCAAGATACTTTTAATATGCAAATGCGCTAATAAGACATATCATCATCAAGTCGTTAACTTGTTTCCATTTTCGAATTTTGTTTTGTATTTTTAATTTTATGTTTTGCGAATTCATGTCGAGATTTAGACACATTTTAAACAGAGTTTAATATATTGAAAACACTTTTTTTTCTGGATTGCAGCAATCTTCATTATTCCTGTGTAATGGCAAAAATTGAGAATTTAATAAAATTAACATCCCGCATGCCGAAAACATATTTATGGTGTTGTATTGTTTCATGCCAATCGTTTAAAGCAGAGCGACTTGTGATCAACTATTTTAATATTATACAATTATAGTCTGTGTGTGAGGTCGATACGATGTTATATCGACCTGGGAAAAGCATATCGACCGAGGATGAAATCAGAGGTCGATATGCTTTTGCAGTTCGATATAACATCGATTCGACCTCATCCACATATTACAATTGTTATAGCATTAATTTACATGAAAACTGAAAAGGTCAATTTCATCCTTTGTCCAAAACATTGTAAAATATCAAATTCAAGATATTGTTGAAATATTTAAAAAATTAATATATTAAAAAGTTAATTAGCACTATAATATAATTACAGTGTCTATGTACATGTAATTGATTCTCGAAAAAATACATAAAATAAATTAACCTAGATTATAAACATTCAAAGAAACATATAGTAACATGCAATATAACTTTTTGATATACTGTTTTCTATTCAATCTCTAAAAATACAGTGGGCCATGTGATCACGTCTCCATTAATCAAATTTTTCAAACGATATCAAATTGATAATATAGAAGAATATCGTCATTTTTTATTAAATTTGTTTTAACGGAGAGACGAAATGTACAGAAGTCTTATTGATTTGTACAGTCACTATGTTCCACAGAAAAATGTCAGATATCCTAAATACTGATTTTAAGGATTATTTGTTAGCAAATTAAAACAAGATCCAAAATGTCTCGAAACGAATAGTCGGGTTTTTGAGTACAAATTAAATACTTCCAAACAACCACTCCCCCATAAAAACTAAAATAAAAAACAACCTAAATTTTGTATACATGTAGCAGCTTCTTAAAATTCTCTTCTAAACCTTGAATTTACTTTTCTATATCAGCAAGACTTCTGCATGATTACAAAGTTCAAAGTCATTGTCTGGGATATTGGTGGCCATGATTATGATCTCAACTTGTACAACGCGGCTGATATTCGTCTCAGAAACACAAGTGGGTTTATTTTTTTTAAAATGTGAATCGAAGCCCTCTCTGATACCTCTTTTAGTCATCTCTTGAAATAATGCCTCTGCTTAAAAAAAACAAATAAAAAAAAAAAAAAAAAAAAAAAAAAAAAAACAAAAAAAAAAAAAAAAAAAAAAAAAAAAAAAAAAAAAAAAACAAAAAAAAAAAACTAACTTGCTTAAATATTACAAATGACCCTAGTTAATTGTTTCTGTAGCAAGAAATTCATTCGAACAATTTAGAGTGGTCCAAGCGTTGGAAATCTGCAAAGATTGCAAGGGTTATTTGTGTGTTTAAAAGACATAGAAGGCTTTTGTTCTTGATTATAATGAACTAAAACGGTATCTATCAAGCATTGCGAATCAAAGCTTTAAGAAATGAAAATAACAAATTCATATCCGAGTGAGTGCAATCATTCGCAGCGAGAATACTCTTATTCACGGTGGTGCAGATAAAATTGATTAAAATGATTCGTTAAGACTATATTTCAAGTTAATATATTCAGTTTCTCATGATATTAGAGGTCATTACATCGAGACAAACAGGTTTATATCTGATGTAATAAAATTCAAATATGTCTTTCTTAAAACCTTCAGACTACTATAGATTTAAGATAAGTAATGAACATACTAGAAAACGCGATAAATACGATGTCAAATATGGCTTTCCCAAATATCTGTCAAAACAATAGACGAATTTGCTGTGATAACCGCATCTAAAAGGTGACAATGTCAGATTCCTTCAAGTTCATAAAACAACCCTTTATTCTGATGTAAATTTGTTCCTATTTGCTGTTTTGTGACTTACTGGGTACATTTAGTTATTGGAAAAGTCGAGTCTAGCAATAGTTATAGGCAATAAAAAAAGTCTCATTAAATATCTTATAAAGTCGAAATTAGGACACTCAATAAACATATTGCATGAATTATGCAGTCGAAATTAGGACACTGAAAAATCAATTGCATGTATTATGCAAGCTACAAGAAATACAGTCAAATAAAGCTTAGGGAAATGCATTCTTCTAAACAAAATTTACATGTAACTCATTGTATAAAATACAAAAATACCCAATTTGCATAATAAACAGCAAATTTCGTCCTGATGTACATGTGTTTCAAGAAGTAACCTCTCAGAAGCAGCATAAAAATCAAATGATATGAGAAGCCAGCATCAAAAAGTAGTCAAAAAAGATTCTTATTACCAAAAAATTCGAAATATGAGGCAAAAATCAGCAACACGAACATCTACCGAGTGCCACGCTCGGAATGGAGCGTCAGTATTTTTAAGTGGCTGGAATTTTGATAAAACAGTAAATTTCTATAAAAAAAACAGTTTTTCCTGTCATACAAGTATGACTATTTGGGCTGATGAATACCTTCGGTTACCTCTGATGACTAAGGAATGACTTTGTCATAACATTTTAAATTTAAATTGATTTAGAATATTTTGCATATTCTTTATTATTATAATGCTGCTTAAAGTGATAAAAAAATGCTGATAAATCTTCATTTTAGTCATTATATATATACTGGTCAGTGCAAAACTTTCTATTTACACATTATTTTGTTCAAAATTCCATGAAAATGAAAAAATGTGATAAAAAAGTTACTGATGAATCTTCATTTTAGTCATTACATGTATACCGGTCAGTGCGAAACTTTCCTTTTACACATTGTTTTGTTCAAAATTCCATGAAAATGAAAAAAATGTGATAAAAAAATTACTGATAAATCTTCATTTTAGTCATTAGATATATACCGGTTAGTGCGAAACTTTCCTTTTACACATTATTTTGTTCAAAATTCCATGAAAATGAAAAAATGTGATAAAAAAAATTACTGATTAATCTTCATTTTAGTCATTAAATATATACCGGTCAGTGCGAAACTTTCCTTTTACACATTGTTTTGTTCAAAATTCTATGACAATGAAAAAATGGGATAAAAAATTACTGATATATCTTCATTTTAGTGATTAGATATATACCGGTCAATGCAAAACTTTCCTTTTACACATTATTTTGTTCAAAATTCCATGAAAATGAAAAAATGTGATAAAAAAATTACTCATAAATCTTCATTTTAGTCATTAAATATATACGGGTCAGTGCGAAACTTTCCTTTTACACATTATTTTGTTCAAAATTCTATGAAAATGAAAAAATGGGATAAAAAATTACTTATGAATCTTCATTTTAGTCATTACATAGACACAGGTCAGTGCAAAACTTTCCTTTTACACACTCTCCCTTTATAGTAACAACTTACAATATTACAGGTCATCTTCGTCATGAATCCGCTTTTTAGTGAATGAATGAGGAAAATAAGCATTCTGTTAAATACGTCCATTGTAATAAAAAACGGAAGCCATAAAAAATATGGTACATTAACACGTCATATGAGGCATTGAAAAATCCAGGGTCACGTACATTTTCAGTTTTTTTTTTAAAGGAAAGCAACTTTGAATAATTTTCGTTAAGCATATCTATGCAATGGGAAATGAAACAAATTTTGTCACGTGCTTTGCATAGCCATGGCATATGGTAGGATGAATCTTAGATACGTGGTACTACATTCTGTTTTTTGGCTCTTATAGGTTATCAAATGTTTGAAGTTGAGAGAATGGGGTGTCTTAGATGCCTTGTTATAGTATATATTCAACTTCATTCCCAGGGTGTTCGAGAAAAAGTGGATCCTGGTCATAATTGAATATAATATAGACTGCATAAGGGTCCAATCGTCCCGGCTACCTTAGACCTTTGATGGGGCAACTTTCAACTTGAAGAGTAATAAAACCGACAAATGCTTAAAAGCAACATTCAACCTACGGTAAAAATAAATAATGTTAACAACGAACTCCTTGAAACTTGAAATTTGAAAGTGACCTGCATCTTCACAGGGATGAAACTGTTATTACCCATAATACGTCACGATCAGTAAAGGGCCCAATATTGACCCTTGTGGGACTACGGAATTGATATAAGTGTCTTTGGACTGTACTTGTATTTATCATATACTTACTAAAATAAACGCATAACTTAACCACTGAATAAATCTACAATTTTTAAGGGAATTATTTTTATCAATAGGATTTATTACATGCTTCTCCGTCAATTTCTGAAAGATTTATCACACCCTTCTTCGGTAATTTTCGGAAACCAGTGTTTTTAAATTCTCTGCATTTTGAAGGAAAATTTTGACGTCACAAGAGATACTTGTTGACGTTACAATGTTCAATTACGCATTTTACGCCAAATGACTCCAAGTTAACCGGCACAATAATTCATAAGCAAAAATGGAAAATTGGTCCCTGGCAACTATTTGCAAATAAAGAGAGAAGTCGTCTAGAAAAAAAAAAACAATATAATAATGTATAACCGAAAATGCCATATTTATATATACCATTTGAATTGGAAACGATTATGTTATTTGATATATTTGTAGCATATAATAAATAGATCATTGCATGTCACTTTTCATATCATACGCTTTATCAGCCCTCGTTCATGTTTCCGATTATTTTTGTAACTTACAATATCTAAATTTTTGTAAATTTTGTTGAAACTAAGGAGTATCTCCCTCGTGCAAGGCTCTGTCCTTAGCTGATTTTGGCTTTACATTTAGATCATATTTGGTTTTTTGTTCTCTATCAGTTTTTAAACATCTTTGAGCTTATGGTCTTTTAAACGTTTAGAACTTATCTGCACTGAAGAGACATATATTGTAAGTTGTCGAAATGCGCATATGCAGAAAGTAAATTCACAGTAGCTTCGTTATTCAGTTATTTATCATGTTATCAGCCCTCGAGCCTTCAGCTCTCGGAGCTGATAAACATGACCTTGGGCTGGTAAAGCATATTATATGTAAATGCCATATAATAATCTATATTTATACAAACAACGGCAGTAGAATACCGAAGGAACAAAGTGGTGAAATTTACAAAAATCGTAGTCCAAAGGAATGGCCAAAACGAGAATTACAAAGGATGCAATCTGTGCGACAGCTATTATCTTTCAAATATTGACACCCACTAATTTTTCGGTAGAGAACTCAATATGTTTATTTTACTATAGGAAAAAGGGACAGGGAAAGGGGAAGTTTGGGTAGCCATAGACCGGTTTAACCCTACTAATGGCTTTTGGTATTTTTGGTACCAAGTCCGGCTACAGTCCCTGGATCAGTCAACATTCCATTTTGACTGATCGTTCACTGGTGAGTGATCGCTGAATGATCGCTGAATTATGACCTGTGACGGCTGACGGATAGTAAAATTAACTGATGACTAATGAATGATACGACTCTTGACTCTTGAATGATGACGGATGACGAATAGAAAGAAAACTAATTAATTATGCACGGATGATCGGTGACGGATGACTGATACAAGTAAATTGAAAAATTACCGGCGAAACGAATCTCACCGAGCGTTGATATATAATTCCTAGTTAGATCGAAAGTCATTATCGATACATCTATCTGATAGTTCTTAGCAATTCAAGAGCATGCCAATTGTACTTTAGTGTTTTAGAATCAAAATTCTACTCAACTTTGCCGAAAATGTACAAAAGATTACATCGCTATTGTTCAAGTCATTTTTTTTCTCGAACAGGCCAGATGTGTACATGTAAATATTTGGAACAAATCTCCAACAGATGGTATTATCAGAGATTGTGTTGACATTTAACACTCAAAATTATACTAATCAGATATCGTTTTACCAAAACTTCATCAAAATTAAAAGTTTTATATCGCAAACATTCAAATCATATCAATACACTTCATATATGGAAATTACTGGAATAAATCACCATAAGTTGGCATTTCTAGAGAAAAAGTTCACTTTTCACGCTAAAAATTCTATTTATTTGATATTATTTTGCTAAAATACATAAAAAGTGTATATCGCTAACTTTCGAATCATTTCAAGACACTTCAAATATGGAAATAACTTGAATAAATCACTAACAGATGGCATTTTCAGAGATTGCGTTCACTTTTCACACTCAAATTTCTATTTATAGGATATTATTTTGCTAAAATACATAAAAAGTGTATATCGCAAACTTTCAAATCATTTCGAAACACTTCAAATATGGACATTAATGGAATAAATCACTACAAGATGGCATTTTCAGAGATTGCATTCAGTTTTCACTCTCAAAAAGTTTTCATTTAAGTCATTACAAATACACCGGTCAGTTCAAAACTTTCCCTTTACATATCATTTTGTAAAAAATTCCAGGAAAATATAATGTGATACAAAATTACTTATAAATCTTCATTTTAGTCATTACATCTACACCGGTCAGTGTGGAACTTTAATTTTGATAATTATTTTGTTAAAAATGCCATGAAAATGAAAAAAATGTGATAAAAAATCACTGATAAATTTACATTTTAGACATAATAAATACACTGGTCAGTGTGAAACTTTCGTTTTACAAATTATTTTGTTAAAAATTCCATGACAATGAAAAAATGGGATAAAAAAATACTTATGAATCTTCATTTTAGTCATTACATGTATACCGGTCAGTGCAAAATTTTCCTTTTACACATTATTTTGTTCAAAATTCCATGAAAATGAAAAATGTGATAAGAAATTACTTATGAATCTTCATTTTAGTCAATACATAGACACCGGTTAGTGCAAAACTTTCCTTTTACACATTATTTTGCTGAAAATTCCATGAAAATGAAAAAATATGATAAAAAATTACTTATGATTCTTTATTATAGTCATTAAAAATACACCGGTCAGTACCAAACGTCCCTTCAACATACTGTTTTGTTCAAAATTCCATGAAAATGAAAAAATATGATAAAAAAGTACTGATAATTCTACATTTTAGTCATCAAATATATACCGGTAAGTGCGAAACTTTCCTTTTACACATTATTTTGTTTAAAATTCCATGAAAATGAAAAATATGATAAAAAATTACTGTAAAATCTTCATTTTAGTCATTAAATATATATGGGTAAGGGCAAAACTTTCCTTTTACACATTATTTTGTTCAAAATTCCATGAAAATGAAAAAAATGGGATAAAAAATTACTTATGAATCTTCATTTTAGTCATTACATGTATACTGGTCAGTTCAAAACTTTCCTTTTACACATTATTTTGTTCAAAATTCCATGAAAATGAAAAAAATGTGATAAAAAATTACTTATGAATCTTTATTTTAGTCAATACATAGACACCTGTCAGTGCAAAACTTTCCTTCTACACATTATTTTGCTAAAAATTCCATGAAAATGAAAAAAATGTGATAAAAAACTATTTGATAAATCTTCATTTTAGTCATTTAATATATACTGGTCTGTGCGAAACTTTCCTTTTACACATTATTTTGTTCAGAATTCCATGACAATGAAAAAATGGGATAAAAAAATACTTATGAATCTTCATTTTAGTCATTACATGTATACCGGTCAGTGCAAAACTTTCCTTTTACACATTATTTTCTACAAAATTCCATGAAAATGAAAAAAATGGGATAAAAAATTACTTATGAATCTTTATTTTAGTCATTACATAGACACCGGTCAGTGCAAAACTTTCCATTTACACATTATTTTGTGCAAAATTCCATGAAAATGAAAAAATGTGATATAAATTTCTGATAAATCTTCATTTTAGTCATTAAATATATACCCGTATGTGCGAAACTTTCCTTTTACACATTATTTTGTTCAAAATTTCATGAAAATGAAAAAATGTGATAAAAAAATTCCAGATAAATCTTCATTTTAGTCATTAAATATAAACCGGTCAGTGCGAAACTTTCCTTTTACACATTTTGTTCAAAATTCCATTAAAATGAAAAAATGTGATAAAAAATTACAGATAAATCTTCATTTTAGTCATTAAATATATACTGGTTAGTGCGAAACTTTCCTTTTGCACATTATTTTGCTCAAAATTCCATGAAAATCAAAAAATGGGATAAAGAAATACTTATGAATCTTCATTTTAGTCATTACATGTATACCGGTCAGTGCAAAACTTTCCTTTTACACATTATTTTGTTCAAAATTCCACGAAAATGAAAAATGTGATAAAAAATTACTGTTAAATCTTCATTTTAGTCATTAAATATATATCGGTAAGTGCAAAACTTTCCTTTTACACATTATTTTGTTCAAAATTCCATGAAAATGAAAAAAAATGGGATAAAAAATTAGTTATGAATCTTCATTTTAGTCATTACATGTATACTGGTCAGTTCTAAACTTACCTTTTACACATTATTTTGTTCAAAATTCCATGAAAATGAAAAAAATGTGATAAAAAAATTTCTGATAAATCTTCATTTAAGTCATTAAATATATACTGGTCAATGCAAAACTTTCCTTTTACACATTATTTTGTTCAAAATCCCATGAAAATGAAAAAATGGGATAAAAAATTACTGATGAATCGTCATTTTAGTCATTACATAGACACCAGTCAGTGCTTAACTTTCCTTTTATACATTATTGTGTTAAAAATTACATAAAAATGAAAAATTGTGATAAAAATTACTAATAAATCTTCCAAATATTCATTTCATTTCCCGTTTAAAGTGTCATTAAATTTATAGGTAAGAATTCACACATTTTTTTTATTGAAATAGAATTTCAAAGTATAATTTAGAAAAATTGATTAATTCTATTCTATGTTCCATATTTTTTTCTTTTTCTCTCGGCATTCGCACGCCGATGTATTATCACTACAAAAATACGAGGATTCCTATCTATATTTTAATTAACCTGAATTGAAATTAAAAATGACGGGTGACGGATGACTAATGCAATCTGATTGGCTGAATGCTGAACAGTGACGGATGACGGATGACGAGTACAAACAACCTGTGGCTTAGGAACGCTGACTCCTGACGGATGAATGCTGACTGATGAATGATCTGACGGATGCCTTTTGAATCATGACTGATCGGTGACGGATCGATGACTCGTGACGGATCGCAAAAATGGGAATGTTGACTGGTCCAGGGACTGTATTTATTGGAATTTTGAACAAAATAGTATGTAAAGGGAAAGTTCAGCACTGACCGGTACTTTTGTTATGACAAAAATGAAGATTTACAAGTGATCTTTTATCACATTTTTATAGGATTTGAACGAATAACTAAATACCGAGGTTACTGTGAATTTACTTTCTGCATATGCGCATTTCGACAACTTATGTCTCTTCAGTGCAGATAAAATCTAAACGTTTGGAAGACCATATACTCAAAGATATTTAAAAACTGATAGAGAACAAATAACCAATATGATCTAAATGTAATGCCAAAATAAGCTAAGGACAGAGCTATGCATGAGGGAGATACTCCTTAGTTTTCAACAAAATTTACAAAAATTTAGATATTGTAGGGTTCCAAAAATAATCGGCTTTCGGGTCAGCACCGAAGTACTGACTACTTTTTTGGCGAATACCCTCGGGGACTAACAGTCCACCAGCAGTGGCATCGACCCAGTGGTAACAAATAACTAAATACCGAGGTTACTGTGAATTTACTTTCTGCATATGCGCATTTCGACAACTTATGTCTCTTCAGTGCAAATAAAATCTAAACGTTTGGAAGACCATATACTCAAAGATATTTAAAAACTGATAGAGAACAAATAACCAATATGATCTAAATGTAATGCCAAAATAAGCTAAGGACAGAGCTATGCATGAGGGAGATACTCCTTAGTTTTCAACACAATTTACAAAAATTTAGATATTGTAGGGTTCCAAAAATAATCGGCTTTCGGGTCAGCACCGAAGTACTGACTACTGGGCTGGCAAAATAATGTGTAAAAGGAAAAATTCCCTCTGACCGGTCCATTTGGAATGCAACAATGATTTTTTGATTAAAATTGATCGATATTTTTTATCATTTACTGCATTTTGGTGGAGTTTTTAACAAAATAAAGGGCATTTTATCATTGATTTTCGATTTATGAATTCTTTTTACATAAAATTAAAATATTTGCCTCTTCCCAGTCACTGTGAATGTTAATTTTGTATAAAACCGTTATCACGATTGAATTCGTTTCGTTTAATCGGATAATTTCAATTATCTATTAATCTATTGATTATTTTGCAAAATCATTAAATGACGAGTCCTCTCCCGTCAATTGACGTATTGTATTCGTCAAATGACGAGTACCTAGAAGTGAACTGTTATTGACGTGAATCGATTCGGTCCGTCTTGTCCCATCACGTTCCCGTCAGCGATCCGTTCAAATCACGTCAGCAATCCGTTTCGCCCTCGTTAAACGGTAAGGGCTACATTGCACAGTACTGTAGCATATGTTTTTTTCTGACATGAAAGTATGAAATTACTTTCCCTACTTTCAAAAAATGTAGAAAATCTTGAATATGAATAGTGGTCCCAAACAATCAGCATAAGCTTACCTTTCCTTACATAAATATCAAATACCGAAGTAAATGTTAATTTATTTTCTGCATATGCGCATTTCGACAACTTATGTCTCATCAGTGCAGATAAAACGAAAACACTTGGAAGTCCATTTACCAAAACGTGTAAAATCTGATGGAGAACAAATAACCAAAAGGGTTTAAATAGAAAAGCCAAAATTCAGCTAAGGACAGAGCTATGCATGAGGGAGATACTCCTTAGTTTTAAACAAAATTTGGTAAAATTTAGACATTGCAAATTTTAATAAAGTCGGTTTACGGGTCAGCACCTAAGTACTGACTACTGGGTTGGTGAATAAATTAGTATACGTAGACAACCATTTTGAAATAAGTAGGTGATTTTTCAAATCTCTGGATTTTTTTATTTGAGTGTTTTTCACAAAATTTGCTCATAAAATAGCATATTCAATGGAGTAATAACAAAATTACCCAACACAGTTGTCAAGAATTGAAGTCCGTGAGACAATTAGTTTCCCATCTGTCTTTTCTTGTTTTGAAAAAAAATAAGAAAAAAAAAACATAATAAACCTATTAGTGTTGAGGATGCATTATAAACGCCAGTATACCTGGATTTTATCTTTGAATTAGTGAAAACTCCTTCGATTCCAGTTGTAAAGTTTTTTTTACTTATTCCCAAAATATATCCAAGTACATTTTTTTTCAAGAAAAAATGTAAAAAATAAAGGAGTAGGACATGTTCAATAATTTGTTTACTTTATTTGGAAAAGATGAAGGTCATGTAAGAAAGGGTTCCACAGCATTGGAAATTTTAAAATAACTACCGTTGTCATGGAAAACATACCAAAAAAAAAAAAATGAAATTTTGGGAAAATAGTAGTTTCTTTGATAATAGTAATTTGATTACAGCAATATGTATTACATTATAAGGAGTTTTTTTTTTGGAGGGGGGGGGGGGTNTAAAATGAATATAATGGATGGGGAAATTTCAAAATAACTTTAGTTGTCATGTAGACTAGCCAAAAAACTTTTGAGAAAATCGTTAATTGTAAATTGTTGTATTATTATTACAGCTATATGTATTACTTAGGATATAAGGGGAACCCCTGCCCAATTTTTTTTAAAACAAGGAATGAAATTGGATGTAAACGTTAATAGTGCATTTGGTTGCCATGAAAACAAAGCAAGAAACCTATAATTTGAAGAAAAGTATGTTTTCTCTAGCATGTGATAATTTGAAATCAGCAATATGCATAAATAAGTTATAAGGGGAACCCCTGCCCATTTTTTTTTCTTGAGGGAGTCTCGTTATGCCTTGAAATCCGATATGGGAGTTTGTTTGAGGGATTTTTGTGTTTCCTTTGCGAAAACAGTTATTACTTGTTATTATAATTATGTTGCCCCAGACGTAGTCGGGACGACATATTGTTTTTTGTCCGTTTCTTTATTAAGTCTCCCAAACGAAGTTTTGGGAGACTTATTGTTTTTACTCAATTCTTATTATGTCACCCCAGACTTTGTCGGGGTGACATGTTGTTATTCTACGTTTCTTCTGATTATTGTTATTATTATTATTATTATTATTATTATTATTCTAATGATTCTTGTCCGAGCCGTCATTTTGTAATGACTGAACATAACAACAGTTACTTCAAACTTGGTACACAGTTGGACCACCATCTGAAGTTATTCACAATGCGAAAAAAAAATGTTCAAAATTGCCGCCATTTCCAAGATGGCCGACAAAATACGTCAAAATTTCAACATTGTCCTATTTCAACGAAAATTGATTTCTAGGTAGATTTTGATGCTGCAAATGTGATGGAACCATCGAATGGGGAGTCAGGGGTGACATCGACTATTGCTTGCAATTGCAAATCTAGTTATTTTTCTTGTTCTTCATAAAGATGGATCCTTATCCCGAAAGATGCACACAGGTCTTAGAATTTTCAAAATGGCACCGGTTCCCATGAAAATGGCAAAAAAAAAGCAGGAAAATGATAGTGCTCGGAATTGGATGAAACTTTACAGGAAGGTTGCTTAGGATATGAAGAATTGGTTTCTGGTCTCCAAGACTTCAGATTGTCAACCGTTGCCATGGAAATGGCAAAAAGGCGGGAAAATGAAAGTGCTCAGAATTTGATGAAATTTTACAAGAGGTTGCTTAGGACAAGGGGAATATGTTTCCAGTGTCCAAGACTTCAAAATGGCACCCGTTGCCATGGAAATGGCAAAAAGGCGGGAAAATGAAAGTGCTTGGAATTGGATGAAAATTTACAGGAAGGTTTCTTAAGACATAGGGAATAGGTTTCTGGTTTCCAAGACTTTAAAATAGCATCCGTTGCCATGGAAACAGAAAAAAAGGCGGGAGAATTGTTTGTGCTCTGAATTGAATGAAACTCAACAGACAGGTTGCCTACTATGTGTGGAAGTGATTTATAGTCCGGGTTTCTGATTTGGGAGTTCGTTTGGAAGACTTTTGTATCAGCATCCTGATACAGTTATAAATTATTATTATTATTAATATTATTATTATGTCGCCCCTGACGTAGTCGGGACGACATAATGTTCTTTGTCTGTTTCTCTATTATTCATTATTTATTATTATTATGTCGCCCCAGACGTAGTCGGGACGACATATTGTTTTTCCTCTGTTTCTTCATTATTATTATTATTCTTTCTTTCTTCCACACATTTTGTCCATTTATTATCTCAAAGATGCCTGAACAGAATTCATTCATACTTGGCACAAAGTTGGACCACTATAAAAAGATGTGCATGCACCACCAAAAATTTTCAAAATGGCACCGGTTGTCATGGAAACGGCAAAAAAGGCGGGAAAATCAAAGTGCTCAGAATTCAATGAAAATTTACAGATAGTTTGCTTAGCACATGGGGAAAGGTTTCTGATGTCCAAGACTTCAATATGGCACCGGTTGCCATGGAAACGGCAAAAAAGGCGGGAAAATCAAAGTGCTCAAAATTGGACGAAAATTTACAGAAAGGCTGCTAAGGACATGGGGGAAAGGTTTCCAATGTCCAAGACTTCAATATGGCACTGGCTGCAATGGAAATGACAAAAAGGCAGGAAAATCAAAGTACTCAAAATAGGATGATTAACTGATTTTCAACAAACATTGATTTCTAGGTAGATTTTGATGCTGCGAACAAGCTGGAATCATCGAATTGGCTGTCAGGGGCGACATCAGCTATTGCTTGCAATTGCAAATCTAGTTATTATTATTGTTTCTTTCTTCCACCTCTTTTTGTCCACGCCAGTTCTCAATGATGCCTGAACAGAATTCATTCATATTTGGTACAAAGTTGGATCACCTTATGAAGTTGTACCTCCAGCAAAAAAAAAAAAAAATTCAAAATGACTGCCATTTCCAAGATGGCGGCCAAGTTACGTCAACATTTGAAATTTTTCGGATTTCAATGAAAATCATAAAATCTCAAAGATGCCTTGACAGAATTCATTCATACTTGGCACAAAGTTGGATCACCATTTGGAGATGTGCATGCACAAACAAAAATTTTCAAAATGACACCGGTTGCCATGGGAATGGCAAAAAAAGGCGGGACAATCAAAATGATCAAAGTGATCAGAATTGAATAAAAATTTACAGAAAGGTTGCTTGGGACATGGGGAAAAGGTTTCCGAAGTCCAAGACTTCAACATGGCACTAGTTGCCATGGAAATGGCAAAAAGGCGGGAAATTCAAAGCGCTCAGAATTGAATGAAAATTTACAGAAAGGTTGCTTAGGACATGGGGGAAATGTTTTCGATGTCCAAGACTTCAATATGGCACCGGTTGCAATGGAAACGACAGAAAAGTCGGGGAAATTAAAATACTCGGGATAGGATGAAAATTAAGAGGAAGGTTGATAAGAGCATGGGAAAAACGTTTCCGGTGTCCAAGACTTCTAAATGACATCCGTTGCGATGGAAACAAGGAAAAAGGCGGGAAAATTGAAAGTGCTCAGAATTGAATGAAACTCTACAGACAGGTTGCCAACGATGTGTGGAAGTGATTTGTAGCCTGGATTTCTGTCATATGAAAAAAATTTTATCTTTGTCTGATTTCATTGAAAATTTATTTCTAGGTAGATTGTGATGATGCGAATAAAGATGGAATCATCGACTTGGACGTCTGGGGCGACATCAGCTATTGCTTGCAATTGCAAATCTAGTTATTATTATTCTTTCTTCCACCTCTTTTTGTCCAGGAGATTTCTCAAAAATGCCTGGACAGAATTCAATCATACTTGATACAAAGTTGGAACAATATCTGAACTTGTATAATCAAGAAAAATTTTCATCAAATTTTCCGCCATTTCCAAGATGGCCGCACGAATACGAAAAATTCGAATTCGGTCCAATTTCAACTAAAATTGATATTTTCTCAACGATGGATTTGTTGCAACCGTTTTTGTAATAAACAACCGTTTTTGTAATAATTTTTTTTTCCTATGAAATTTTCATGATTAAATGCTTAAATTGTCTTATTTTATTGATGAAAAATGTTAAATTAGCAGAACCAACCATGCACACGATATTATAATTCAAGTCATTACAAAAAAACGTTATTACAAAAACCGTTACGAATCTGACAACCGTTTTTGTAATAATCATTCATATTTGGAATAATTTTTTTTTTCGTATCAACCTTTTTTGTAATATTTTTTTTTCCTTTTCAAATACATGTTCCCCTGCTTTAGTTGTATACTTTTATTGATGAATAATGTAAACCTATCATACAAAACTGAGCGCCCGGTATGGTATATGAAATTATTACAAAAAGCGTTATTACAAAAGCCGTTAAATGCGACAAAAACGTTTTTGTAATAAACAACAGTTTTGTGTGAAAAGGAAAAAAAGATAAGCAAAAGATAGAAACAATTGATTCTCTGTCTCTGAGACCCAGTTATGAAATAAACAACAAATGATTGTTAGGAAAACAGCTAAAAAAGTAATGATAAGGTATTGGCATCCTGGACATCCTCATTGAAGAATAAAAGACCGTAATTCATCGTGTCGATTTTTGCAGCAAAAATTTATTACATTACAAAGAAGTTTTTGCAAAAAAGTTTATAACTGGAAGCAGTAGAATAAATAACAGCCATTTTTGGAATAATCGTTTCTCATGAAAGCAATGTTGTTATACTTCACTTGTCGACTTATATTGATGAATAATGTTAAACTAGTAGAAAAACTATTTAACTGGTATAGTAAATGAATTTATTGCAAAAAGCGTTATTGCAAAAAACGTTGAAGAAGTGATAACCGTTTTAATAATAAACAACCATTTGTGTAATAAATATTTCTCCAGTGAAATTTTCATGATTAAATGCTTCAATTGTCTTAATACATTAATGAAAATGTAAAATTAGCAGAACAAACTATGATCATGATATTAAAATTCAAGTTATTACAAAAAACGTTACGAGTTCCTATCGTTATTCGTGTTTGTCTCTTTATTTCATTTTTGTTTTTTCTGGTGCAGTTGGCTTGTAAATTGTGGCACGTGATTGTAGCTCCTGGCCATTGTAGGTGTTTGCTGTTATCATATTTTTGTAATTTTACGAACACGATGTCATTTCTCTCCGGACATTTGAAATTTAGAAAATAGAAAATAAAAAAAGGCTGATGTAGTTAAAATATCTAGGGAGCTAGATATTAATCAAAAAAGTGGAGCGTTTCTTGTGTTGCTCAGTAGATTTTGTCTCTGAAAAAAAATTACGTATTTGTTCTCCACAATAATTTGAAGATCTCGTGAAGTGAAACTTTTCATTTCAATTAAAGGCTCCCATAGTGACTTCAAGTTGCAAAACAACAACAAAGGCGTGGTTTCATTGATTGATTTTACCATGTGTTTGCTGAGACCTTGTCTTATCTACTCTATATCCTTTCATTATTAATGAGCCTAATCCATAATTATAGTACAATGAACAAATGTAAAATTGCAAGCATACATGTATAGTGGTTAGTGTACCAAGGTGGAATTCTAACATATAAATTAAATGTAGCTTAAGCATTTGGTGCAATTTGTACAGATTTACAATCACATATTTATCCCATAACTAAGATACAGTACCACTGTTTCTGTTTTGACTTCACACATACAAAGTCTTGGGAGACTTATTTGTTTTACGTTTTTATTTTTATTTAGTCTTGTAAACGAAATTGGGATACTTATTGTTTTTGTTGCGTTTCTTATTATTATTATAACGCTGTCTTTCTTTATTGTGGTTGGTCTGAATTCACGTGTCTGAACTAATTTGAATCATATGTTAGGGACAATAAGACTTTGAAATTTTGTAGGATGCTTGTCCCATATAGCTAGATGTTCAATCAACAAAAATTGTTCAAGGGAAGTCTATTAAGGGTAGATTAGGGGGGATCTAAGAGGGTGTGGTCTTCTATTTTAACCCTGTGGGAAATGGCATTTTGAATATTTGTCATTGCACATGGTGTATCTCAAAACTTATTATCACTATTACTATAAACTTTCATATGAAGGCTGTGTTTGCTCTACAGCGATTGAAAATTTCAAAATAACTACGATCGCTATGACGTTATAACTATAGAAAAAAAGTTATATTAGTACATGTTCAGGGTAGGTTTTGACAATAGTTTGTGCAGTTATGCTATTTATTTTGTGCAGTTATCCTATTTGTTTTCGTAAATATAGAATTGTATGTATATTCCCTGTTAAGAATTACATAAAATGTCTTCTCTTGTGTCCAATATTGGTTGACCGAATAATGGCGTTTAACGTCAAAATTTCTCATGTGAGACGTCACAAACCCTATTCATTGAATATGTCTGCAAAACTCTATGCGACAACTTGATAATTTTGCCAACTAGATAATGGTATAATTGTTTTAAGAAAGGATATGCAGTAAATGTACATGAGACCCTAACCCATATGTAAACTTCAACTACTATAATTTCATTGGCCATTTCGGAAATTAATTCCTCATCAGCAGCAGTAGAACCTACAAAACAAAAAAACTACCGAAGTAACATAAACGAAACAGTAAATTTGGTTATGATGTACATGTGTTTGAAGGATTAACATCTGATCAGCACCATTAAAATCAAATAATATGGAAGGCCATGATCCAAACAAAGGAAATCTTCCATTCTAAAAAAAATGTTTCAAATGCATCACAAAACGAAATCCGAATAATTAGTAATATTAAATATAGCTTTGGACAAAACTACAATTGGGAACTCAAACCTTACTCATGAATGCCCTTTCGGAGCACCTGATGATACCTCAGTTTTCATAGGGGTTCACAATGCTCGTGCTTTAGTTTTGTGGAGTTTTTATTCATTTTTAGCTCACCTGACCCAAATGGTCAGTGTTAGCTTTTGCCATCACTTGGCGTCCGTCGTCCGTCGTCCGTCGTCTGTTAACTTTTCACATAATCATCTTCACCTCTGAAACCACTGAAGCAAATTCAACCAAACTTTACAGGAATGATGTACTAAAACTCCTTTACAAAGATTGCTCATTTCATTCCGATCCGATAAAAAACATGGCCGCCAGCGCGGAACTTAGGTTTAACATTGGACCCTATGGGAAAATTCACATTTTCTTCTTCTTCTCTGAAACCGCTGAAGCAAATACAACCAAACTTTACAGGAATGATGTACTAAAGGTCTTTAACAAAGATAGCTCATTTCGTTCCGATCCGATAAAAAAATGGCCACCAGCACAGAAGATAGTTTAACATTGGCCCTATGGGAAATTCACATTTTCATCTTCTCCTCTGAAACCACTGAAGCAAATTCAACCAAAATTTACAGGAATGGTGTATGGAAGGTTAATCACAAAGACTGCACATTTCGTTTCAATCCGATTTAAAACATGGCCGCCACTGCAGAACTTAGGTTTAACATTGGACCCTATGGGAAAATCACATTTTCTTCTTCTGCTCTTAAACCGCTGAAGCAAATGTCACCAAACTTTACAGGAAACAACGGCAGTAGAATACCGAAGAAACAATGGGCGAAATTCACAAAAATCGAAGTCGAAAGACAGGGCAAAAACGAGAACACAGAAAACAATGACGTTAGACGCAAAAATAATAACGTTAGACAGATACAAAGCACAGAAACAGAAATTACATCATTCAGAACAAAAGCACTCACAGTGTGAACTCCAGTGAAACTGAGAGTGACATCAGGTGCTTCGGAAGGGTAAGCATGTCCTGCTCTGTTAACAGCACCCGTCACACTGTGAGTGATTCAATCCGGGAAAATGTCAAAGTCGGTAGTCAAATCCGGGAAGACGTAAATCTAGCTGAAAATGTCCACTTTCATTTTGGATACTGACACGTCATATCTTTCAATGGTGACGGCCATAGAATTTCTTGAGGGATGAAATTAATAAAGGTTGAACAAATCCCTGACAAAGCAGCTTTTGGGACAGTGTTTTTGCTCTGTTCAAAAAATCACTGTACAAACTACATGCTCGACAGTAACGAATCAACTGTGAAATGTACACTCCATAGGCTTGAGAGGTAGGTATATTGCTGCTAAGAAAGGGAAAGTTCACAATTGGGAAATTTAAATCATCACGCTTGTCATATAGCTTAGATTTCAAACGTCCATCTTCGTCAATATACAATAAAAGATCTAGGTACGAAGCTGAAGTAGGTGTTTCAGTTGTTTCTTTAAATTCAAGCTCATTTGGATAGATCTGATGTAAATACTCCTAAAATTTAGGATTATTAAGAGAAAGTACATCGTCTATGTAGCGGAAGCTGA